>SNQJ01S0050306.1:51917-63167 GCA_010110895.2 Picea sitchensis | reverse complement strand
CGGACCCCCCCGTCCGTTTTTCCTTTAATGGAAGGGGGGGGGGGGGTCCGGAATGATTGATAAAGGACGCGCAAAGATCTACGGCTCAGAAATGAGCGCGCTGATCAACGACCCAAAATGGTTTTCGGACCCCCCCGGATGATCTACTTTTAACCGAGGGGGGGCGGGGGTCCGGAATGGTATTATTCCTTTGGCGGGTCCCTTGTTATATGTGGCATCATTCCATTTGCCCCGAGTCCCGTCACCATCTGCTATCTGACAGAACCCCGTCATTTATGGACGTCACCTTCCACTTCTTCCCGAGTTAGTCACATCCCATAACTGCTGTCAGTCCCCTCCCCCCTTCTCACTCATGACAAGCCCCTTATAGTGACTTTTACCTCCAATCCCTAGCCGCCACGTCGCCCGTCCGTATCTTTCAGCCACCGTCACCTGCCATCTCACCCTCATAGTGATCCGTTGGCCATTCATTACTGGATAACACACCCGTTATCCAGCTGACCTATCTCCCACGCCCAACCGACCCCAGTTTTAAATAAAACTACCGTTATTCCCCTTACATTGGCTTCACATATCGCACCAGAGAAGTTCACCTCTTATTCCTCCGTTACGTTCCGTCGCCCTCATCCACAGCCAGTCGCCCCCACTAACGTCGTGTTTATTGCAGGTACTGTTGCAGAGATGGCGCCAAAGCCCACACAAGCAGAAGAAGAGGAGAATCCGTTTCTCCCGCCTCCTGTCGACCTGAACAAGATCCCACTGGTTGACAAAGACATATTAATCGCAGATACCAAATGCGATTTCGATTTCTCAGACCTCCAGTCATGGCTCAGGGAAGTGTTCCTGGACCAGAGTGACAAAATTGGACTTTGGGAGTCCAATTTACCCATCTACCTTTTCCCTCAGACCTACCATTTTCCTGAGTTTTCTCTCAAGTATCAAGCTCACTATATTCCCAAAAAAGAGCCGTCGTCTCCTCTTCCGGAGAGACCCTGTTCCTCATCACGCCCAAGTCCATAGACCAAATGATGCAAATTCCTCATGCCGATTCTGCGTCTCCTTTCAACCTGGAAATCCTTACAGAGCTGTATCAGAAAATGACTTTTCCCCAAAGAGTTCAAATATTCGAGCTTTTCCTTCCCACATCCGCTCAATTCCCTTCCACAAATCCCCCTTACCCGTCGTCCATTTTCTCCACTAAGGGAAACGAGGTTATTTCTTCCCTTTGCGCTCTCTTGGGATACTATTCTGACCAGTGGGTAGATGAGCCCATTCTGGGTTTTCTATCCATTTTCTCCGCTGACGAAAAACCCACCACCCAGTTTGATATCAGTACATTCTTGGTCGATAATATTCACGAACAGTTCGTGAATTTTGGCACGGAAGGCATGTTCAGATATTCATCCATACTGGCATACATGTTTGTTTTCTTTCAAGCAGATAAATTCAGTTTTTCCATGCAGAAGATGGATGAAGATGGAAAACTTCAGGCAGTCACAGCATGGACTTCTTTGCTAAAGCACAACTCTACAGAGTACAGTTTCAAGGCGTTCATCGATCAGTTCTACCACCCTGTGGTAAGAATGCTGAGCGGCAGGCCCAAGCCTCGAATAAATGACGAAGTCCAAAGAATCCTGCATCTCTCAGACAACACAAAGATCGAGGATTGGTACCTGTATCAGAATCATACCGAGATCAGAGTATACGGTTGCGAGTTGGCATCGTATAAGCTGCCCAAGTATTTTCCTATCAGAATCTTTGCATTAGAATATATAAGGCAGATTATGAATTCAGTTGATATCCATTTTGTATTATTAAAGAAGAAGCAACAACTTCGGATCAAGGGGCAGATTGGCTCCTTCATCTGCAATAGTCGGGGCGCCGGGGAAGAAACCGACAGGATGTTGAAAGAAATGAAGTTCTTCATGAGCTTCCCATGGAAATATGATCCTCATGGGATCATCTCAGAGATGAGGGTGAAGAACAAGAAAATCCCATATGTTCATGTGTCCAAGCCCGAAATTGAAAAATTCGCCAATCAGACAGTGTGGGTGTCTAACACCTTAGTCGAAGTGGAAGAGCAGGTTCCGCCGACCACTGTGCCACCAACGACCATGCCACAGGTCCCTAAGGAAAAAAGACCTCGACAAGATTTGTCTCTGCCTGTCACGAAAGTATCGTCCGAAGAGTTCCAATTGTACACTAAGAGGCCCAAGACAGTTTCAGTTCCTGGCGAGACAGGGGAAAAAGAATCCCTGCCTACCACAGTGACCAAGCCTATTATTCCTCCCTTCGGTTCGAG
The DNA here is from genome assembly GCA_010110895.2 of Picea sitchensis. NCBI lineage: Eukaryota > Viridiplantae > Streptophyta > Pinopsida > Pinales > Pinaceae > Picea > Picea sitchensis. Next base: position 60,865 of record SNQJ01S0050306.1, on the reverse strand, counting down.
CCTCTATAAGGACATCACTAAGGAATTACCGAAGAAATCCACAGACTCCCCATTGGACACTCAGCAAGGCAAGACTGGGCCCAAGTTGAGCATTCTCGAGAAGTACGAGCTGATCAAGAAAAAGAACCAGACCCTTACCAGCAGTACTTACGCTCAGTTTCGGAAGCAGACGTCAACTGCACAGCATAGGCTGCTGTCTTCATTTGACACGGAAAAGGGCAGAATGCACATGGCCTTCCTCCAGGCGCAGGTACCAGAACCCAAGGTGATCACGGACTAAAAGAGGGCCACCTTTGAATTCCAGACGAAGGACGTGCACCCAACAGATCAGATGGATCTGCACAAATAGACAGGGGAAATATTGTTCCATACATTGGCGCACGCTTCCGCTTCTGCAGCCAAATTGCAGGTGTCACTGAATAATGCTCAAACTCAACTCAAGCTGGCGAAGATATCGTCCTTTGCGAAGGACAATAGAATTAAAACTTTGGAGGAGCTGGTCCTCAAGATCGGCTATGACCCTTCGAACGTCAAAGCAGCGGAGGAGATGGTAAAAAGGAAGAATGCGGACATTGCCTCCTTGAGGAAACAACTGAAACTCCCACCCACAGAGGACTCACAGGCGAAGGAGATAGCAGAGAAAGAAGGTGAGACGGACGAAATGCTCAAGCTGCTCATGGAGCAGAATGCACAGCTTAAGGAAATGGAAGCTGAGATGGAGAGATTATTGAAAGAGAAAGAGAAGTTGAAGCCAATGGAAGTCATTCCATTGAGTGCTATCCCAATTGCAGGAGTTAGCACTGCATCAGTGACAACAATCCCATCCGCAACTCCATTGACATCCCAAGAGAATACAGTCGACCTGGCCAAATCCATGGAAAGGATGAACCTGCAGGAGACAGAGATCAGGAGGCTTAAAAAGGAAGTGGAAAACCTTCAGGAACTCAAAAATTCCTTCCAGACCAGCCTATCTAAGGAAAAGAAGGTGACAAAGCAGCTCAAAAAGGAACTTCAGCAGCTCCAGAAGTAAATAGTGGCAGGAAAGACTTTAGCTGAAGTCAAAGAGAGTGTATGGACAGACATCACTAAGTCCATGAATGAGATATGGCCCATGATCCAGATCATGTTTGAGCAGAATGAATTGCTCCAAAGGAGCAAACAGGCCATTGAGAAGATCAGAGTAGAGTTGGGAGACATGCCAACACAGGCAAATGAGATCATCAAGTTCCTTAATTCTAAGACCAGGGAAGAGCTAGAAGAGCTGAAGATTGAAGACAGAATAGAGACCATCCTTGAGGTCAAAAGGGTTCTGACAAAGAGAGGATTAATGCTTCAGTTGGAAGAAAAGGTTCAGGCCATGGACCTAGGGGTACAAAGATTCTTCAGTAAGGTTGAGGCTCTCCAGAAGAAAGGTTTACCTGGTCTGAAGGTAATTAATGATAAACTGACGACTCTCCTAGATTACAAGAAGAGATTGGCTGACGTGTCTAAGGACAGTTCGAAGTTTGTAGGCATTCAAGGGAGCATCACCGGCAAAGCATTTCTGGATGCCCTTCAGTGGGACATCAACATCCAGCATGAGATTCGATACATTTTCCTCACCAAGCCTACATTTGCCAAGTATACAGACATGGACGAAGTGTATCGAAGGCTACTCAAAGTTAACGTGGCCAGTCATATCAGATGGGAGGAGCTATGTGATTTAATTGATTAGCAGATGAACTATCCCAGTCCAGTCATTTTTCCAGTCAGAAGAGGTTGTGCAGAAACCTCGCCAACGACCTACCCCAGAAATCAACAAGCAGTTACAACACATCATCGAGTATTTCCTAGATTTTTGAGATTTGTTATGTTTGTTAGGCTAAAAATAGATTTAGCACGTCCTGGTCATTTATGACAGGAACGTTTGTAATTTGAGTTATAAATACTTCACCTTTCGAAGTATTGAGGGTTGTTGATCTTCACACCCTGACGCTATCAGACTGTAATATTGTTGAAGAGATCTTCCATTAATAAAAGGAGGCACTTTACAGGATTCTTGCGTGTATTCACTGGTGATGTTTTCTTTCTAAGTTGAATGTTGTTCTTGCTTCGTGATCATCTTGTTTTCTAATTCTAATCTTTAAGAGTAACAAATGTTGCAGGATTTATCTTCGTATACCCTGTTTCTGACTCGAAATATTTAAGTGTTTATCTTCTGGTGTTTTCAATAAAGAAATTCTTAATTGCTTCTTTGCTGAAATTATCTTTCTCATCTTTTCTGCTGTCCATCATTTATGCTATCAAAAGATCCAGTGATTATATTATCTCGCCCTGTGAAAGTTTTTCCTTTACATTTCTGGTTCTGATCTCATATTTTATTAAAACGCAGACCCCATAGCCCAATGGATGTTTAGACTGTCTCAACCAATTCGAAAAAACACTTTAACAACAAAACCGACCTATTTCTTTACCTAGCCTAATATTTAAATTCGGAAACATAGCTAAATCAGACAGAGAGATCCCTCTTTGAAGTTGGAAGGGCTAGATCCCAGCTTCAAAAGTGGTTGGATAAAGTTACCTTTGTAGATTTCTTCTTTCGTCAACCTCTGGGAAATTTACCAAGTGCTAACATTAGTGGCGACTCCGCTGGGGAACTGAACGAAAAAGTTAAAACCTACGTCCTTTTTCCCTAAGAGAAAAGTTTGTATCTGAAATATTGCTCCTTAAATATTGCAAATCTGAGAAGGAAGTAATGTTCAGAGGTTGATTAAAACTTTGTACATTTTATTTTCAGATTCACAAAATTAAAAAGTATATATATAAACAACCAAAAAGAATTCTGGCTCCCAAGAAAGTCTATACTCGATCTCATCCAAATCCAAAACCTGTGAAAGTAACAGACAATCCAGAGCAGTTGCTCAGGAAAAAGACCATTGTTGAAGGTTCAGTAAGTCATATTCCCATTCATAAGTCCCCTTCTTTTTCAGGAAAACTTGTCTCTTCTCAAAACCCCTATATTGACACATGTTCTAGTCAAAGCCTGTCTAGGTCCAAGTCAGGTAGTTTTGTCACTAAAATCATTTTCAACCCAAGCATCTTGCAACCCCGAACCCCTGAAGTTCTATCTCCCACTGTTAATCAGCAAAACACTCCCTCGGTGCCAGCTAGTCCTTCCTCGTCCTCGCCGAACATCCAGGTTGTCGTTCCACCTCCTCCACTCATCATGGCAGCCAGATACGCTCCTTTGGTGTTGGCCGCACCTCTCCATGCTATGCCTCAAGACTACCAAACTAGACTCCCACTGTTCGATGCAACAGGACCCTTGAAAGCCCAACAACATGTTGACAAAATGAATGATTATTTTGACCTACAAGAAGTTGATGAGGCTGACGTTCAAATGAGATTGTTTGCCCAAAGTTTGACAGGTGACGTTAAGAAATGGTACAAAGCTTTACCAGCCGCCTCAGTCCTTGACCTTGTCTCATTTCAAAGGAGTTTTCTCGACAGATGGGAGGTAAAGAAAAACCCTCTCCAAATATTGTCAGAATACGAGAATATAAAAAGAAATCAAGGTGAGACGGTACAAGATTACTGCACCCATTTCAATAACCTGTACAATGCAATCCCAACCGAAATCAAACCTCCAGAGGGTCTGGCATTGATTAAATTCCCTGATGGATTTGATGCTGACATGTCATACCAACTAAGAGAAAGAAATTCTACCACCCTGGAGGACATGCAGAAAAGTGCTATTAGTGTGGAGGCCAATTTGTTGGCAAAAAGAGCACGACAGAGGTCAGAGAGGAGGGTTACGATTAAAGAGGAACCTTCCACGTCAAACTCTGATTCCAAATTGGATTCTTTGGCCAGAGCAGTGGAAAGAATGATGGATAGGCTCACTGTGTCAGAAAGAAATCCTCCGAGAGATGACCCACCAACTCCTCAAGTCTGGAATCCTAACTTCAGGAGAAACCCTCCTCAAATCAGACAGAGAGATCCTAGGGATCAAAGAGAACAGAGAGGCCCAGATCAACAGATCAGACCCCCCTTGCAAGAAAATTATGCTGATGAAGGGGGGGAGGTGATTGAGGAACTAGAAGATATCCATATAAACCTCATGGGCATTCACGATAACGAAGGTATCTTCCTCACCCAAGAAGAGCAAGATCTTTTTCTTTTCAATCAAACAAAGGTAAGTGAAGAAGCTGAAGATGCAGAACAACAGGCATTTGAAAACGCCATTTTGGAAGTACACCGACAATATAATTTGCAGAGTAAAAAGACAGAAGGGAGTTCCCCAAAAAATACAATTGAAACAAAGAAGGTAGATGAAACCAAGAAGGCCTCCGAGCCAGCCGCCGAGAAGATTCCCGAGAAGAGCACTGCCGACCCTCCCGTGAAGAAAAAACTTACTATTCTGAAAAGGCCGTCACAACTCGAGGTTTCACTTATAAATCCACCAAGTACTTCTAGGAAGAAGGATATGGTGGACAAACCATAATTGATGAGCCAAGGCAGAGCTCCAACACCTTTCAGCCTTGAGGGGGAATTGGCCAAAGTAAAAATTCCTATCCCACTTTCTGAGTTGATGAACAAAGACGTTTATCGTTCACAGGTGATTAAAGCACTGACCATTGAACTTGACATAGGAACGAAGGCCTTAACCATTGGATCAACAAATCATTCAGACATTGTGAACCTTACTGATGATCAACCCGAGCTTTTTTTCGGACCTGAAGTTGATGGTCGAGATGATACTGGTGAGGTCGCTCCTTTTTACATCAGTCTAAACATACATGACCTAATCCTCCATAATGCTATGCTGGATTCAGGTGCTTCCCATAATCTGATGCCAAAAGCAGTGATGGAGAAACTGGGACTAGAGGTCACCAGACCTTACAAAGATCTACATTCGTTCGACTCCAATAAGGTTAGATGCATTGGTTTGATCAAGGACCTATGTATCACCTTGGTCCAGATTCCTGCAAAGAGCATGGTCATGGATGTGGTAGTTGCAGACATCCCTCCGAAGTATGGAATGTTACTTTCCTGGTCTTGGGGGGCTAAGTTGAGAGGCACCCTGCAACTAGATATGTCTTATGCCACTATCCCAGTTTTCGGACAATAGAGAAGGCTATACAGAGAAACATTGATGAAGTACATGGTCAGTAGCCAGGAAAAACCACACAACTATCCTCTTTACTCTGCACATTCTGTCTTGGATTCTTTTATCTTGTATAACGATGGTGACATGGGAGAGTAAGACATTCAGCTGGGAGAGGATACATCTAGTCCGGACGAAGGCCAAGAACTCATCGAGGTCGAAAGGAAGAAAAATGTAATAACTGAAGAATTACCGGCAGACTTATGGAGCATGGATTTTGATGGAGCAGTGAGCAAAGAAGGAGATGGGGCAGGTGTTTGGCTACATAATCACAGATCCAGGTACTCAGAAAACCATTCTTATAAATTGAATTTCCAGTGCACTAACAATATCGCTGAGTATGAAGACTTGATGCTCGGCTTGAAACTTTTGAAAAAGGTTGGTGCTAAACAGATTATGGTGAGAGGTGACTTTGAGTTGATAATTAAGTAGATCAAAGGTGAGTATGTTGCGAAACACCCACGCCTTAGAGATTATAGGAATGATGTTCTTGATGCCTTGAGATGTTTCACTGAAGTCGACTTGCAGGTAATGCCGAGGGGACAAAACATTCTGGCGGACGAATTGGCTACGTCAGCAGCCACCTGTAAGATTCCTTTCCGCTCGACCCACCCGTACATGGTAGAAGTGAAGTGTCGACCAACTATTCCCGACAACATCAGGTATTGACAAGTTTTCGGTAATGATGATCAGATTGAGGACTTTTTGCAGTGTAAAAGGGATTTTGAATGTACAAATATAGATATAGAGAGCGAAGATGAAAATGTAAATAGATCTGATTTTGAAATTGATAGTGTAAATAGCGTAGATTCAGGAGAATTAGGAGATGAAGAAATGGATGCCGATGTTTTACATTTGAAAAGCAATGTTTTACCTAGAGTCCTAGTTCCTTTAGAGGACTTGTTTGATTTTAACGACGTAGCCAAAAAACCGAAAATCGAAGCAAATGGACAAGAGGTAGAAGATTGTAATATAGGGACCGAAGAGAAACCTAAAATGGTAAAACTGTCTAAATCATTACCCCCAGAACAAAAACTCAAATACATTGAGACGTTCAAAGAATATTCAGATGTCTTTGCCTGGGGTTATGAGGATTTGAAGGCTTATGATACCAACATCATACAACACAGAATTCCAATAAGAGAAGACCAAAAACCTTTCAGACAGAAACTTAGGAGGATAAATCTCAAGTTGCTCCCTCTGATAGAAAAGGAAATCAAAAAAATGTATGATGCCAAAATCATAGTCCCATTGCGTTTTTCCAAATGGGTCTCTAATTTAGTCCCTACACGTAAGAAATCTGGGGAAATCAGACTTTGTATAGATTTCTGAAATCTGAATAAGGTTTCCTTGAAGGACAATTACCCCTTGCCGAAGATGGACCACATCCTTCAAAGGGTGGTCGGATCCAGTCGAATTTCTCTGCAGGACGGTTTCTCGGGTTACAATCAGGTCCTAGTTCACCCGGATGATCAAGACAAAATTGCTTTCACTACGCCATGGGGCACTTTCATGTATGTGAAAATGCCTTTTGGTCTAATGAACGCAAGAGCCACATTCCAGAGAGCGATGGATATCACCTTCGTGGAAGAATCGGGTAAGTTTATTGTCGTCTATTTAGATGATGTAACTGTTTTTTCCCGATCTGATGACGAGCACCTGCGACACCTTTGACGAGTCTTCGAGAAATGTAGAAAGTTTGGGATTTCTTTAAATCCTAAGAAAAGCCTTTTCGGGCTAGAGGAAGGCAAACTTCTAGGACATATCATCTCCAAGGATGGAATCAAAATAGACCCCAGCAAAATCGAGGCCATACAAAAGTTAGAACACCCAAGAAGCCTCAAAGAACTGTAGTCTTTTATCGGGAGAATAAACTTTCTGTGAAGATTCATTCCCAACCTAGCAGAGCTCCTCAGAAACATTACAAATATTCTTAAAAAAGATGTAAAAATAAAATGGAACTCTGAGTCCAGACAGTCTTTCGAACAAGTCAAACGAGCACTCACAGAAGCCCCTGTTTTGATCAGTCCAGATTTTACTAAAGATTTCTATCTTTTTTCTTTCGCCTCCGAACATACTATAGCAGCCGTGTTACTACAAAAGAACAATGAAGGGTATGAACAACCCATAGCGTTCTTTAGTAAAGCATTGAGAGACGTTGCTCTGAATTACAAGATAATGGAGAAACAGGCTTTTGCCTTGGTAAAAGCTATAAAAGACTTTGGGGTCTACATTTTCCATTCCCACACCATTGTGTATGTTACGAATGCGGTAGTAAAAGACATTTTGACACAGGACAACCCAGATGGAAGAAGAGGAAAGTGGATATATGTCATTTTAGAATACGACATAGAGATTAAGCCTACAAGACTAATCAAGGGTCAAGGCCTAGCAAAATTATTTGCTGAATCAAACTTCCAGGCTCTTGACATTAATTTTTTAGCTGCAGCAGATGAACAGGGCGAGATGGCGACTCCAAGCGTGAGAGAGGTATTTCTACACTCTCCATGGTACGCAGACCTTATATATGTTTTGCAAAATTTACAAGCTCCCCCTGGTTTGACTAAGACTAAAGCTAGATTTTTGAAGTTAAAAGCATTAAAATTTTGTATTCTAGAAGGCAATTTGTATTGGAAAGATCCCGGAGGCATTCTGTTAAATTGTCTATTGAAAGATGAAGCTGACAAAGTGTTACAAGAATTTCATGCAGGTGAATGTGGTGGCCATATGAACTGGAAGGTCACAGCCAACAAAATACTCAGAGCGGGTTTCTATTGGCCCACCCTATTCACCGATGTGCATCAAAAGGTGACTGCATGTCATCAATGACAGCTGTTTGAAGGCAAAAGGAAACTCCTTCCTCTCCCCCTGAAACCGATCTCAGTTGAAGCCCCTTTCCAGCAATGGGGACTGGACTTTATTGGATAAATACACCCCCCTTCTTCAGGCTAGCACAGGTGGATTCTCACTGCCACCGATTACTTTACCAAATGGATCGAAGCAGTACCAAGCAGGCAAGACACTGACTCTGTTATTATCAAGTTCCTTGAAAATAATATTTTGTCTCACTTTGGATGTCCTAGAAAGATTATAACTGACAATGCATCTTCCTTTCGGTTGAAGAAGCTTATAGATTTCTGCAATCAATATCACATTAGTTTGGGGCATTCCACAACTTACTACCCTCAGGGGAATGGGCTGGCGGAATATTCAAACACAACCTTGGTCAATATCATCAAGAAAACATTGCAGGAAAACAAGAAATTGTGGCACAACAAGCTGGTGTTTGCTTTGTGGGCTGACAGACTGACCACCAAAAGGTCGATCGGTATGTCACTATACCAGCTGGTCTATGGCACAGAGGCAGTTTTCACCACTTCTTTGGGAGTCCCTGTCATGAAGTTGCTTCAAGATGTACAAGCTGAGCCAAATGACTGACAGAGAAGGATCAACCAGATGATCCATTTGCAGCAATCCAGGGAGGACGTTTTCAACAAAACTCAGGTGGTCCAAGAAAGCATCAAGAAGATTTTTGACAAAAGAACCAAGGAAGACGATTTTGAACTAGGAGATTTGGTGATGAGATGGGACACCAGAAATGAAGACAAGGGAAAGCATGGAAAATTCGACAGTCTGTGGACATGACCATACATGATCCAAGCTTTCAGGGGAAACAATGCTTTCTTGCTAAACAACGCTGATGGGTCAGATCTGCCAGGAGGACCTGTGAATGGCAGAATGATGAAACATTATGTGCCACCTCAGTAGAAGATTAGAGTTTTCACTCTCCATTGTACATACC
>SNQJ01S0050306.1:16866-46677 GCA_010110895.2 Picea sitchensis | reverse complement strand
GATTTAAGTGTTTATCTTCTGGTGTTTTCAATAAAGAAATTCTTAATTGCTTCTTTGTTGAAATTATCTTTCTCATCTTTTCTACTGTCCATCATTTATGCTATCAAAAGATCCAGTGATTATATTATCTCACCCTGTGAAAGTTTTTCCTTTACATTTCTGGTTCCGATCTCATATTTTATTAAAACGCAGACCCCATAGCCCAATGGATGTTTAGACTGTATCAACCAATTCGAAAAAACACTTTAACAACAAAACCGACCTATTTCTTTACCTAGCCTAATATTTAAATTTGGAAACATAGCTAAATCAGACAGAGAGATCCCTCTCTGAAGTTGGAAGGGCTAGATCCCAGCTTCAAAAGTGGTTGGATAAAGTTACCTTTGTAGATTTCTTCTTTCGTCAACCTCTGAGAAATTTACCAAGTGCTAACATGTACTATCCCAAAAATATATGCCTCGAATGTCAAACTAAAAGTGTCAGCACATAATAAAAAATAAAGTCAGAAATAATATTTTTTGTTTGAAGCAGACTCCCTTTGTCTACTTCCTTCCTACAATGTAGCCCTATGCTTAAGTAAATCTACATCAACAGATTTATTTTCTTCTACTTTTGACATCTCTGGGTGCATGCCATCAAATGTAATTTTCCTTATATTATCTTCAATCTCAACAGGGAAGGTCTTTGTTATATAAGCATAAGTCTTGGATGAATCAAAACTAACAGAAATGGCATGTCATTTTCCTCTATCTTACTGAGGCTCGAGGGTTAATGTTTTATAATTTTTGGGGAGTTGGACGAGTGTGGATGGGAGGCTGCAGAAGCAACATGTTGAGAAAGTTGTAAAGGAGGAGGTGATGGCAATGACATATTGGGCCAATGAACTACACCAGAGGTAGGGTTACTAGGCACATTTTCCTAGCCATCATTGGCTGGTGGCATATGAGGTGGCTCCTAGAAGTCGGCTATGCTTGGGTTCGGTTTTAGAGGATGAATAACATGTGCTTGAAGAGGTTGGAATGCAGGGTGGCCAATGAGGTTCAAATATCCGATTTGAACCCACATATTGAATTTCTCCGAATTGGCATCAAAATGGATGGAGAACCTCATTATTTTGTTTCTACGTCTTTGTCCAAATGTATTAGGCATTCTACTTCTATTTCCTCTGTTACCCCTGTTACCAAAACAAATGCTTCCACGACTGAAGAAACTAATCTATATTGCATCAATGACCTAATTAGTATATATAGGCAAGTTACAATATGTTAATCATCAAATATTATTTTGCTTTCGAAATAATTTAACAATGGTTGTGAACTAACGAAGCAATCAAGCATGCCAAGGGAATATGAAAGGAAATAAGGAAAACAAGGAAGAAAAACCATAAACAATCCTTCCTTTGCTTGTCGCCCATAACATTCAAACTGTGCTTTCTTTATCAAATTCCTCAATATGACCAGTTATTAATTTCTATGAACATGGGCACAGAATGTGAATGAAATTATAAATGAAAAAGGAGTAATGAAAAGGGATTTGTAATTTATGAAAAATGTTACAGATGACAGGAATGCATGATAAAATATACGTTCATAATCCATTTCAATGAATTATGATCACAGGTTATATTATTTTTCATTTGAGTAATATCAACACACTTTACAAACCATTTTCTATAATATTTTACGTATGTCAAAATACACCATGATTCCTTTAAATTAAAACAAATTGTTCATATATCAAGACCATCTAAATTATTCTACCAATATATCTCTTCCTTGAAAGTTTTATTATTTACTTAAACAGGGGGAGGAAATTCATGAAATCAAATGAAACATGTTTTGGGATATTCAAGAATAATTTCTGGACATTGGTATAAGATGAGGGGACAATGTGTTGTTTACATAGAAGACAAACAAAATTTGGATTTGTATATAAAAAATTCCATCCCTTTTCCAAACATACATTACACTTTTATTCAATTGTCTAAATTGTATTACCAAACTTAAAAGATTTAGTCAATATCTTTGTGAGCTATCAAAGCTAATGAATGTCCTGGGCTTATTAATAATCAAATGACCATAGTATAAACCGAAACAAGCTTTCTCACGAGAATTTAACTTTTAGACCATATTATCTGTACTAATCATAATTTCAAAGGGATGTCATGGCCAACAGAGGCACATAGTGCATTCAAAATGGCCATAATACTATAGCATATCAACAGAGAATGCATATAGCCATATTTATCTTAGACTAAACATGGTAGGTTCGAGTGTAACCAATGGTTTGTAATCAATACAATCGGACAACCAAACAATATAACACTTCTTAAAAAACAAAATTTATTAACAAAGACTCGAACTTGAAACCCCATTCGAACTTAGAAACCTATCATGGAAACAACGAAACCATTGTTTGGTTGTGAGAATAACGTAGGAATGAATAGTTCTTATCGATTCTTAAACTTTATCCAAACACCAACTATCTCTTACATGATCACGAGTTTGAAACTCGACTTAAGCTCAGTACAAATAAGGGTTGAGGATAATACTAGCTGTAAAAGCCACATAACAACCCATATACAAAATTTAAATCTAGTCAATCATCTTATAAAGCCATGGGTTCAAAACCCGACTTTGGCTCAGACCCAACAAACAATATGAATTAACACATATCGTTGCTCATACTTTATTCAAAAACTTAATTACCATAGTATGGGCATGTGTTCAAAACCCAAAAAACCAAAACCAATCAAGAATTTATGCCGGTCATATAATAAAAGTATCACATGTACAAAATATTATATTCATTCGAACACCCATTAAGGTCACAGGTTCAAAACCCGTTTCAGAAGTTTATCAACTAAGATTCGAACTCAGAACCCTATCATGGAAACAACGAAACCATTGTTTGGTTGTGAGAATAACGTAGGAATGAATAGTTCCTATCGATTCTTAAACTTTATTCAAACACCAACTATCTCTTACATGATCACGAGTTTGAAACTCGGCTTAAACTCAGTACAAATAAGGGTTGAGGATAACACTAGCTGTAAAAGCCACATAACAACCCATATACAAACTTTAAATCTAGTCAATCATCTTATAAAGCCACGGGTTCAAAACCTGACTTTGGCTCAGACCCAACAAACAATATGAATTAACACATATCGTTACTCATACTTTATTCAAAAACTTAATTACCATAGTATGGGCACGTGTTAAAAACCCAAAAAACCAAAATCAATCAAGAATTTATGCCGGTCATATAATAAAAGTATCACATGAACAAAATATTGTATTCATTCAAACACCCATTAAGGTCACAGGTTCAAAACCCGTTTCAGACTCGACAAAGATGAAACATTTAAATGTTGGTTGCAACTTATTCATTTCAAAAATAAACTAAGGCTGGTATATATTTATCCATATATAAAATTTCAAACTCATAACTCAACACCAAATCCACATACAAAATGACCAACATGTCTCAAAACCATGATTTTCTCAACTAAAATTCTAGACAGTAGAGGAATAGATACAGGAACTCGAACCCGAGTCATAAATTTCAATAAATATCAAATGGGTTTAACTTCAACAACCATAACTGATAAATTTTTAAAGAAAATGGAAAGTGAAATAATGCATGGAGTGAGGAAGACATTCATCACAGAGTAGTCATTTCAACAACATAAACCCTTAAACAATTATTCATTAAGATCGAAAAGCAAGAAGAGAGATAGACACACTTAAAACCAGTCAAGAGCCAAAGCCATTGCTAAATTATTACTTTGCAAAACGCATGCATAAGATTCTTAATATACTGTTACGTACATACCTAGCCTTGTTGCGTTTTTTATACCAGGGTTGGGCCGGAAACAGTTTCTAAAACTTCCAGGAGCAGGGCTTCAAAGCTAGCTCTAGCTCTTCTTCCTCCACAGTCTCAACATAAACAAAAATGAAATGACCAAAGCCCAAGGTAGAATGAGGTGGTATACGCGGGACTATAGGATTGATTACCACATCCTTGCAAATTAATGCATGACTATCCCATCACGTCGACTTTCAAAACCATAGCTCACACGCGCATGCCAACTTATCACCTCAAACAATACACCATATATTTCATGCCATGAAAACCAATCACGAAACTGATACCCTATTTCTATTTCAAGACATAACCATGTGCTAAATCAACTCAAAAATCCCTATACTCATTGCCATCAAAACTTGTCACTTCAATACCATAACTAATCAAGTCGACACATCTATTCATGCAGATATACTAGAGTCCATTTTGTTTGCATATGTCATATATAACATGCTATGTAAAGCCCCAAGTTTTAAACCATTCAAAACATATGCTACACCTTATGTGTTATACACCACATCTCCATTTTGTAAACTAAACCCAAAGTCTCAAACATTTTGACCATAGGTTTCATTCCTATGACATTTCAACTTAAACACAACCTTTTGCTTGTCACCATTTTCGCAACATGGAACCAATATGAATTTGAAAGTGAATTCATTGATATGACATAACTCTTGTGCACACTATGACTTTATAAAAAGATCTTTACATATGAAAAACTTTTCATATATATAGTTTATAAAACCATGATTTACCTTTCATACCTTGTCTTTATTGCATGTATACCAAATTGTATAATTTATATGTCTTGAGCACAAAAAATTGTTCCATCTTCTTTTGTGCATGTAATAATAATAGGGCAACATATTTCACAAGTGCCATGTTAGAAAAGGCTAAAGAATGAAGAGAAGCAATAACCACTGACATGCATCGAATTGAAGTGCAACAACCCATATCATCACCTAATCATTAGAAGAATCACACACACCATGACTTTTGTAGCTTCATGCAAATATGTAGTTTGCTGACAAAAGTGTTTAAAAATAATCATTTATGTGTTTCCTTATAAGGGTCCCCATCTATTAATATTATATCAGAAATATATAGTTAGTCCTTGCAATCATTTTCAGGATTTTTATAATAGGTGACGAGATTTCAAGTCAACATTTGGCGACTCCACAGGGTAGTCAATTTTCTAATTGACTAGAACTCAGAATTTCTAGTTTTGATTTGAAACTTGAAATTATATTCGCTGATCATTTCTTCTTCTCAGGCACTTCAACACAATTTTCATCAAAATTTTCTGATATGCTGTAAAATAATCCCTGATGGAGGGTAGAGTAGAAAAGAAGAAAATGGGAAAGAACTGTAATCATCAAGTTCCAATAAGACAATTTGGTAGGTTCAGAAAAGACTACATAAGTAGTGTTGTAGACACAAGATAATTCATCCATATCTGTTGTTTTCATTCTTTCATTCTTTTAAAACAAATTAATGAAAATTTTACAGTCTAATGATCAGACATGTAACTTGATTGATCCAGCTTTGACCTAAATCTCAAAATCAATCATAAAGAAGAGAAAAATAAAAAACTAAAATGAAAAATAAACACAAAACTATACAAACCGAAAATTAAATATGTACATGAAACACTGCAAATGACAAGAAATCAGCCAGGTTCAACATAGCCTTTCAAATGCTAATCATTAGTCATGTAGGAAAAAAAATTCCCATCTGTGTCTTTTAGTAAATAGGAGTTATTACCAACAATAGGGGCAATTATATAAGGACCAATCCATAACTTATGAAACTTTGAGTGCTTACATTTGTGAGCATGTGCAGAATCCCCTAATAAAACATTTTCATCAGCTGCAAAAGTAATTGATTTTGCCATGTTATCAAAGTATTTCTTAAGAGAATGTTGTTTCTTTTTAATATTTTGAAGAGAAAAGCTCATTTGTTCTTCTAGAGCTAGCAGAACATGAATCCTTTGAGGGATATCTGTATAGTTCAATTCTTCTGCCTGCAATGCCAATCTAAGGGAAGTTAGTTCAAGTTCCACATGCATTATTGCTTCTTGGCCATATTAAAACTGAAAAGGAGTATGGTCAGTATTGGTATTCATCGTGGTAGGATCTGCCCATATGCATAAGTAGAGTAGGCCACTAGCGAGGTTTATCGTTTATGATTTTCTTAAGGATTTTGACCAAATTTTTATTTGTTGATTCAACTTGCCCATTCCCTTGTGGATAGTATGTAGATGAAGTGAAGTGCTTCAACCCAAATTTTTTAGGGAATTGGGTCAATTTACCAGATAAAAATGTTGGCCCATTATCATAAATTATTTCGACTGGAAGACCAAAACGATAAAATATAATTTATTTCAAGAATGAATTACATGTTCATCTTTTGCATGTTTTAGAGGAACAACTCCACTACACTTTGTAAACTAATCTGTTGTTGTCAAGATAAAAATATGACCAATAGAATATGGAGGATTAATAGGTCCAATGAAATCTAATACCCATTTAGAAAAGAGAAAATCAGGAAGAACTAGCTGCAAGGGCATGGCATACAACTTTTCTTTGTTAGCAAAATTTTGACATTCGATACAAGCCTATACAAATTTATAAGAATCTCTAAAAAATGAAGGCCAATAATAACCAGTTCTTAAATTTTTGTGAGTAGTGGCTTTGGCAAAAAAATGACCACCAATATGAATTTTTGAATTTGTCGACCCATGAATTTCTTTTAAGACCTTTTGGATTGTTGTATCATCTACACAACATAACAACAGTTCATCAGCAGTCCTGCAGAAAATTGATGTGCTCAAGATTAGATATTTAGAGGCCTCAAGTCGATTCCTTCTACGTTCGTGATATTCAATATTATCAAGACATTTTTGACATTGTAAATAGTAGATTATATCATGATATCAAGGATGTGTTGCTAAATCAAGATGATCACCTTCAACTAGGAATACTACAAACAAGGCATCCTCATCATTTTCATAAGAAGCACCTGGTTCAGGGTGTTGAGCGAGGTGTAAGGATAGATATTGTCCCTTAATAGTGTTATAGGTTGTGATCATGAAGTCATGTTCTTGTATCTTAGCAAGCCGATGTGCAAGCAAAAAGTTTTCAATAGCTTTAACAAAAACATAAGTATGGTTTTCAATTAAAGTGTATTTAATTTAATCATCAGATAAGCTCTGGCTCATGTAAGATATGGGATACTCATTATTTTGGTCATCTTTCTGAAGAAGAATAGTAGAGATTGTTTCTTCAATGGCATTCATGCAAATAATGAAATCTTTTTCAAAATTTGGTTTTTCCGAAACAAGGGTAAAATTGATTTCTTTTTTTATTTTTATGAAAGATTATTCAGTGTCATTATTCCATGAAAATGATCGATCTTGATTTAACATATTATGCATAGGATTTACCATTCTAGCAAAATTGAGAATGAATCATCTAACAAAATTCATCTTACCCATGAAAGATTGGATCTCTTTTTTGAAGACGAGGCTTGAACATTTTGAATTGTGATAACCCTCTCTGGGTCAATACCGATTCCTGAATAAGATACAATATGACCGAGAAGCTTACCTACAATAACACCTAAAATAAATTTCATAGGATTCAAAGACATTCCAAATTTTCTACAGCGAAGGAAAACTTGTTGTAGATGATTAAAGTGATCTTGTCAGTTTCTAGAATAAACAGTTAAATCATCAAGATAGGTTTGGATAATTTTACCGATAAGATATGTTAGCTCGCAAATAAACCTTTTTATTTTTATTTTGGAGTGTTAGGTGGTTAATTGAGTCATGAAAATGTTTTAGGGCCAATCAAAAGTTGTTTTAGTCACTTATGGTCCATAATGATCCACCATTTCACTTCAAATCACAAAGGGATGTCCATTTTGAAATCATTCCTCATTATGACAAGTTGGTAGCACAAAGCGCTATTTTAACACTAAGTGCACTACCAACTCGTGAAAAAGCTTTGTTTTTGCATTTGAAGTGAAAAAGGTATATCATAAAGTTTTTCAAGGTTCTTAAATCATCATCAAGTCTTGAGATCCTCTTCTAAAGCTGCAGCTCACAATCAAAGAAGTATTGTTAAGGTTTTCTTGGAACCAAGGAAGTTTTGTCCTTAAGGGTTTTTGCTCTAATTTTCTTATGAGCATAAGTATTTGCAACAGGTGCTTGGATATCAAATGGCTCCAAGGAAAGACCCTATCCCTAGGAAGAGGTTAGGCTCTGTGGTTAGATTTGAGCCCACTGATACTACTTTGATTGAACACAACTTTAATCATGTGGACTCCTACAAGCGCATAGGATGTTGGAGGTTTTGTCAAAAGATAGAAGGGCATCATCTGGAGAAAGAGAGGAAGATGCATATGGTAGCAACATAGAGGAACCTTTTATTAGTTTGTGTTGAAGATAAAAAAACCCTAGCAAGTGCTAAATACATAAACAATGCATATCACAAGCATACACTGTTTTTAGAGTTTACTGATGAAATTTGTCAAAGAGGGATATGTTTATAGTGACAGTATGGAAAATGGTTCTCTTCAGGGTGCAGGTTATTCATCTTCCAAGCAACAATTCCAGAGGCATTGAGTGTTTGTCTAAATTACTTGGAGTATTACATTTTGGCATAAACCTTTTTGTAAAATGAAGTATGGAGAAGTTTAAATGATTAAGTATGATATATTGCAACATTTAATACGTTCTGAAGTCAAATTTCAGGTCTTAAAGCAGCCTTTTCCAACATTCATTTCAGGTTTTAAAAGGATTTTAGACAAAATTGTTGAAAACAGTCACCTACAGGAGTTTGTAGCGCAAACTGTGTTTTTCCTGTGTATTGCGCTACCAACTCTTCAAACTTTCAACATGGATGAGATTTGGTCAAAATTTTACTTGGCAAGAGGATTTTTGGGTCAAGGTGGCCACATATATTTGAATATAAGATCATCCCCCATCAAATCATGCAGGTGGCACTTCGTTTCCTCAATGGAAACATTCTAGGGATCAAATCCTAGATTGTAGGAATATGACTAGATTTTGGAAATCTGTGTTTTCCTGTTTTAGTCATCGTTTTTGGAGATAGATTCCGATGAGATGGAAATGTATTTTTGGAAAGTGAGAGAGGTTTTTCACAATAACGAGCTCCTCTTAAAAAACCTCGCTCATTTTTCCAACAACTATTTGGATTCAGGAGATATAGGTGAATATTTGAGCATCATTTTCCAGAAATTTGACAGTTTGTATTTTCCAGCCACCTCACAAATTCGGATTTGAGTTGGATTTTTTCAATAAACTAAAGATAGGTGAAGAGGTTATGAGATCCATATATTTTGGATCTAGATGAGCATGTAATCTCTATAAAGAGGACCCAAGGGAGGAGCTAAAGGAGAGGTTCTATTGGGAGGACTTGGAGAGACTCCTTTGTAAAAGACTTTTGAATGCATATTGGAATATAAGCTTCTTTTGATGTAGATGTTCATACCTTCATATTCTTTCTTTTCTGTACCCGTGGGTGAATATTATATTCATATTTTCCATGTTTATCTAATGATTGATAATTGTCATCTTATCTTGGCATTGATAAACTAGAATTGCAAGTGCTCTTACCTGTTATAGCTGAACATTCATGTATGCTTCTATATGTATGTTTCTGCTGGTATAATACGTATTCTTCATCGTTACATCTTTATATAAACCTTTTGAACAAGTATAGTTGAAAGCCTTATCTATCTTAGTGTATTCATATGTGTCTTGAGTGAATGAGTGAGTGAGTGAGTTATCCATTTCTTATCCAATTTTATATATTTCATTGAGCATTTGATTAAGTTACCAAACTCTATTGATCTACAACTTAGAGAGACTCTTGGAGTGATAACAAGATCATCGAAGGATATTTGCATAACTCTTTGAAAGGTAGCACCTGCATTTATTAAACAAAAATGCGTTCTTTCATAAGCAAAGGTGCCCCAACATGTTGTGAATGTGATTTTATACTTGTCATCCCTCTTGACTCGAATCTGATTATAACTTGAAAAATCCATCAAGAAGTGACATCATTTGTGATCTTGCCACTTGCTGTAAAATGAGTTCCATGTTAGGAAGAAGAAAATTATCTTTCACACTTTCCCTATATAATGCCTGGAAATCAACACATAATCTTATATCACCATTCGTTTTTCACATTGGGACAAGGTTAGATACCCATTAAGAATATTTTACAAGAAAAATAATACGGGCATTAGTAAGCTTTTCAACTTCCTTTCTAATAGTAGCTTCTAATGCATGATTACTAGGCCTTTGTTTTTGCCTTACCAGTTTTGCTTCTTCCTTGATATGAATAGCATGTTGAATAATGTTAGGATCAAAACCACGCGGATCCTCATAATACTAAGCAAAAACATCCTCAAATTCTGATCCAGATTTTATGAGCAGAACAAAATGAATATAGATTATTAACATGTGCTTAACACAAAATAACAGAGGTACAATAAAACTGGTTTTCTATTCAACAATGAAATAAGTTGAAACTATAAAATGCAGTGGAAACAAGCTTGTTGGAATGATGGTGACTTATCTCTGAGAAGAGATGTGACGGCTGCACTCATTCGCAAGAAGATGATTACAATGAGGCTCTATAGGCCTTTTTACAATAAGCAGGAATGCCAAAAACCCCAGACATCCAAAAACCTAACCCTAGGAGATGAAGCGCCAAAAGTCACGTGGGACCCATTTGGGTAAGTTAGTACATTAACTTCCCGGGGTTGTAACTTTTGCATACGATCTCTGTTTCATGCCTTCGACTATCATTGAGAAGCTCGATCCTGAAAAACCTTCATTTAGGCCCTCAAAATGGCCCCGAAAGTTAAAACTGCTAAAAATAGTAAATTGCCAAAATTGCCAGAATTTTTTTTTGAGCCAGTTGGACAAGGTGGGTGGCCACCGATATCAATCTGGATCAAATTCATAACAAAAATCTATGAATTTATGTTTTTCTTTCTTTGAACATTGAGCTCCAATCTTTAAAATCTTTGGGTCTTCTTGAGTTTAAATGTTCACCGAAATGGTATTTCCAATTTTTCTTTTTGACGACTCCTCTTCTTTTTCCTTTTTATTCCCAACATCATTGGATGAGAATGAGATTTCTATGGGAGTCAATCCCTTTTGGAATTTGTTGTCTCTAAGAGTATAATCTCTTTCCATTTTATTAGCTCATTTTGCAAGAATGCACATATACTTTCATTGTCAGGAAAAACTTTCCATGTTTCTACATTATCAGGAAAATGAGGAAGATATAAGGACATAAATGTACAATCAGGCCTCGCAGGAAGTAATTGTTTTGTAGGACTAGCTGCGAAAATAATAATCCTATCAACCATATAATTCAAATCTCTTCTGATATGAGTGATGTTAAAAGATAGAAGATTGGAGATTGATTTCCAAACTACAAGTGCATACCTTTTTAGCAATTTGTTTGATGGGGTATAGATTCTTCCAACTAGATTTATAATAAGTTAAGAATCCCCAAAAACATTAAGATGATAACAACCAATATTGAAATCATTTTCAATTCCAAGAACCAAGGCTTCAAATTCTATAACATTACCAGTACATGAAAATTCCAATCTATAAGAAAAAGTATGAATATTGCCTACTGGTGAATACAATACTCTGCCATCTCCATTATCCTCAGTTGAACATGCATGATCAAAATGCATCTACCACATTCCATATTTAGGATCTGGAGGCGGTGAAACTGAATGATTATCTTCCTGTAGAAAAATCAAGCATCCACCAATGTCTTCCTCAATATATTTGACATGTGGTTGTGGAAGAATTTCTATATAGGGAGAGATTCGTCCTTCCCAAAGAAAAATGATATTCTTTCCATTCTTGAAAAGGGACATATGTGTCCCATCCAATGAAATGTATCCACTAGTTAATGCTTGCTAGTCTCTTCCCAAAATGATGGAATAGTTACTGATTGGCATATCAATCACTTGAATATTACAAGTGGTCCTTATTTTTGGGTGAGCACGCAAAACCAAAGTCACACCCTTGATTTCACCGATAATAGCTTGTTGCTGACTACGGCAAGACAACATACTCTTTGAATTTTCATTTGTACATGAAATACGTAACTCTCCCATGATGATCTTAGACATGACATTGGGACATGATCCACCATCAATTAGACAATAATGAGCAACTTTATCCATAATCATTATAGATACATAGAAAAGAGGATTTTTTACATAATTCCTAGGATTATATACACCTACTTTATTTATGTACATTCCTTCTTCATTCTGTTCTTTAGTTAATCTAGAAATAATGGAAGTTTTAACTTCCATGAAATCTTTTAGATGCCTTTGTTGTTCGGGGACAATGACCATATCCAATAAAGATGCATCTACCTTGATTGTAGCCAATTGTTTCAAGATATTGTACTTAGTTGAAGAAGATGAGGTAGAAACCTATTGACTTTGGGTACCCCTTATAATCTGAGGATTAGTCTGCTGAGAGGATCAACTAGGAGCAAAATTAACTTGGGCGAACCTCGCTTGACCTTGTTTTGATAATATTTAATTCAAGTGTCAACCATCATGACATCCTATTCTTGAGAGGTAACAATTGTTGTATCAATTCTTTTGACAAAGATGCGTTCTCTTGTGATCGACTTAATCTCATAAGTATTTTCATCGTGTTTCTCTTCACAAAAATTACACCAAGTTCTTGAGAGAATAGTCTTAGGCTGAAAGCTATTAGTATGATTCCTAAAAGCGGCCCGGGTAGAAGTTTTAGTTGGAGCAAAGGTGGAATTCACCCCTTTTATTTTGAAATCAATCATTTGATTGCTCATATCCTAAACCAGTTGTAATACAATTGACATGTCATTTTGTTTGACAAAGTCTTCAATATGCAACCTTGTTCTTTCCAACTACTCCTCAAACTCTAAACAAGTATGTAATGGAGATCCTAGATTGTTAACATTCTTTTCCTCTAGCCTATGATGATAGGTAGAATGTAAGGTGTTATAATATTGCATTAATGCAGGTTGATTGTGAGGTTTGATGGTTTCTGGAATCTGATTGTATAATTTGGTGAAATGTAAGTTAAAAGATTTAATTGTTTCACCTTTATTGTAGACAAGATTATTGTAATGTCTAAGCAAATCCATTGGACTTTGAGGTGGTCCGTAGGTTGATTTGAACCAATACGATAATTCAGCCCAAGTTGTGAAGATCTTGGGCTTCAAAGAAATCAACCACAACATTTCCTTCCAAAGAATTGAGTAAAAGTCTCATACATGTATCATTTTAATTTGCTCCAATATTATGACATTCATTTGAAAAAACAATAATTGTTGATTAAGGTTGGTTTTCATTGATGTCAACCCTTGAAGAAAAACCCATAGCACAAAGGTTTGGGTAATGGACCCAATAGTGTTTGATGTAAATATGACTCATTATTTTTTTTTCATGGTTGATAAGAAGTAAATATGGATGAACTCCAAAGTGGTCCCCTTATGGTGAATTCGCTCATGGGAAGAGTCCCCCCATGGTGAAGTCTCCTACCTGGGAAGACACTTTGTGGAGTAAGAGAAACCCATGCTTAATTGTGGAATAATGAGGATGAAGGAACGAATTTGTCAGGGGAAAATACATCCTAGATGGATAGTTCTTTCATGTCATCTGGTGGTATGTGGAATGTCACATACCCTCACAGAGTTATGGCCATGAGAAGTTGAGACCCTAGGTTTGGGTAATGGACCCAAGTTTGTTTGATGGTAATGTGTGATGAGTTATGATATATTTTTTAGATAATACTATTCTATATGGATAGTACATGTCATGGCCATTTTAGTGGTATGAACTTCACATTAACTCCCTCACGGTTTGAGAGTTATGGCCTTTAATGGGTTGGAGGACCCTCATATGTCATCTCGAAGTCCCAAAAGGTCAAAGTAACTGTTAGTTTTGTAGTGATTTTAAAAGGTAAATACTAAAGTGGGAAGTGATGAGTGTATTATAATCTCAAAGGAATAAAAATAAATTATTTAAATAATAATTTTAATGGAGAAATGGAATGGACCAAACTCTAAAATAAGGAAAGTGGGGCCATGACCTAGAAGATTTTTAAGGAAGCTACCAGGATATAATAAGAGTGCTAGTCTTCCATTTGAATCAATTGAGAATATTGAATATCTATAGGTTTCTGAGGTTTACAAACAGATATCCAGAACCTTTGAGGAAAGTGAAGAAAGCATATCAAATGCAAGGAAGGATAAATTTTGATGGTGCTTCTTAAGGTATGTTATTTTCGTGTCATCTCAAATTCACTTTCGCTATAAATTTTTTATATAATGATTCATATCATGAAATTGATATGAAAGGGAGAAACATATCCAAGTATCTTGGTTAAAAATTCATCTTGTGGGTCGTTGTATTTTGGGAGTTACACCCTGTGGAAAATAGGGTTTGTGGCTTAGTCTCGAAACTAGTCAAAATCGGGTGTTCAGTAAAACATCATAACTCTTCATAACATATCCAAATTCAGTGAGGACCAAAATGTGTTGGTTAGGGTGTATGATGTAGTATTATTTGTAACATTTTATATCATTTCATCAAATTTTTTTTTTTTTTTTTTTTTTCTATAACATTTTTTTCTAGAATAAGCCAAAATTCAAATAGGTATGTCATTTTGCTATAACTCCTTTCGAGAGGTTCCAAGTAGTGACACTGAGGAATTGCATGTTCATTGATCAAGAACATTGTGTATCAGTTTTTACTTTTATATTGAGGTTCAAAGTTATACATTTCAAGTTAGTTGTTGACTAATCCAAAACTAGGCATGGAGACTAAAGAAAGTTTGACGAAAATGCTATCTCTGGTCGTTAAAGTTAAGGAAGGCTTTATGGAATGTGATCAGAACAATCAGGTCTATTATAGAGCTAAATCATATTTTGATGATGAAATTGATGAGGGTTTTCGTTGAGGTACATGTTGAGTACATGGTTGGAGACAAGTATTGATGAGTTGGAACATACATGAGGTGTATAGCTGATGATGTTGGCACATATTGACGATTAATAGTTGATGAGTAGTTGGCAATACGATTGGTACATACTTATACATGGTTGATCTAATTTATTTGCTGGTACAAGTTGATTACGTGGATTGTGCATGGTTGATGCACTTGTTTATGGTACAGGTTGATTACGTTATGCATGGCTGATCCCCAGCCATTTTGCCGGCTGATGTATAGTTCGGATTTATTGGTACGTGTTTACAACGATATATCCTACAAAGTGATAGTGTGATGCTGGTTCCATCATTCTACTTCTACTTCATGCCAGCGATTTGGCAAGGATGTGGGTTGTGGCCACCGATTGTAAAATAAGAACATAGGGTTGTGTTCCCTTCCGTTGTAGCCAGAATTGAGTTGAGCTTCCTCAGTCAGAGCCCGAGAAACTAGGGGTTAGATCCTCCTTCCAGCCAAAACGGAAAACAAAGGAAGTTGGTGCTTCCAATGAATGTAATTCTTCAAGACATAAACATCTGGTTTTCTCCCTCGATTTAGCTCTCCACGAAAACACCGTGCATCGTGGTATCTCAGATGATTGTTCGCTTTGTTCATTGCTTATTTACCGCAGCTTTATTGACAACGCCTGATATAGCATTTGTATTATATGGTTAAAAGGGACCAAATTGTTTCTATTACCGATTCACCCCCTTCCTGCAAGTAATCCCAACAATTGGTAATGCAGCAAGGTTCCCTCAGAAACGCTTTAACCAATCGGAAGGGAGATCATGGATTATTCCTGAGAATGAAGTTCCAAATGTTTAATGGTCGCAATGGTTTTGGCATGAGGGAGCAAAAAGGACGAAAGCATTTTTACGTGCACTATTGGACATTATATTTGGCTATCGCTTGTTATATATGATAGTTCAAAAGGCAAAGACCTAACCAAAAGGGAATTGAAGAAGAATAACAAAATAGCAATGGATTTCTGCTGGGAAGGATTACTCTACACCTAAGAGAAAAGGTTGGTAAATACTCATCATCCATCCAAAAGAACTTGGGATAAGTTATACGACATATATTCTTCAACTATCGCAGATCTCTTCGGAATGCTAAAGAAGATGCATGTACAGAATAAGAATAAAGATGCTCATCATGCCAGACAAATTCAAAAGAAGAGCATGAAGGAAGCGTAAGTTGATTAAGCAAAGTAAAATTGATCAGAGTAATTAAATATCTAAGGAAAGAAAGAGAAGAAACAAGCTCATCCAAGAAAGAATTGATGAAGAAAAAGCAAAGTGTCTATAAGCCCCGAAAGACTCATTACCAAGAATTTAAGATCTCAACTAGAAGAGGCCGAAAGAATTGAAGAAACTCTATATCGCAGAAATGCTTAGAAGGCAACATGAAAAGACAAAAGGAAGACGCAAAAGAGAGAAAGATATTGATGGATCATCTCAAGGAAAGAACCACAAGGATTTAAACCAGCTCTTGAGGGAAGATCTGGTCAAGAAGAAAAGAAATGGAAGAAATAATTGTACTTGAAAATCCAACCCAGTTATAATTATAAGAGGTCATGAAGCTACTCGAGAATAATGAAGAAAGAAGAAGAGGTTGAGAATCTGAAGAAGAAGTTGTCACACTAAGAGTCAAATCTAAAAGCCCAACAAGAAAGTTGAAGAGACAAACATCCACATCAATTGTAGAGAATGAAGAGAAACACTCTAATATCATGAAAAGAAGAATGAAGAAAATGGGAAAGAGTTACGCGTAAGTACTCAAAGGAAGGAATCATGGTCAACTAGAATCTAAGAAAAACTATTGAAGATAAGATTCAAGAATGCCATCCATGTTCAAGCCACAAAAAAAGCTTCAATCATGATCAGATCACCAAAGAAAAAATTCAAGGACTTCACGCCACAAAGAAGACTATTCACTCCTAGGTATGAAATTCTATTTTATGGTCATTGTTTTTATTGTACTAGCTTTGGACATAAGCTTGCAGGACAGTGTGGATTATAAAAGAAATGTTCAAGAAATATATGTTATGTTTATGTGGCTCCCTACAACATTGAGTGTTACAAATGTCATAATCCATGGACACATAGCCAAGGATTGTAGAATCATGATCGATAACTCCATGAAAGACAATACTAATATCAGATATAAGAAAGCATGGATAAGAAAAACAGGAAGAACAAGTGAAAAAGACCAAAAATTAGATCTAAGATTGACAAATAAACGAGATGAAGAAAATCTACGAGAAAAGGAAAGATGTTAGATACGTAAAGGTTTGGAAAATAACTAAAAGGAAGGACAGTGTAAATGGGTGAACAGTTCAAGATTGTACTTTCTCATTATCAGTGAAAAGATGAATCCAATGATAGAAAGAAAGAAAAGTCAGTCGAGATAATAAATCTACCAATGAAGATGATGATGAATACAGCACATTAGAGCAAGAATTGTTTAGAGCCATCCAACTTAGAGACTCCCAAGTAATATGGAATATTGTGATGGGAGTCTATGAAGTTATGATTAGACCAAAGAACCATCCCCCGAGCAATCCTAAGTAGGGCTCTTGAGAAGACATATTTAGAGCAACTCAATTAGCATAAGTATAGTTTGATAGCATAATGATAAATGGGTCAGCATTACGACACAGTATGCAGAGTCTCGATGCATTAATGAGATGGATTTTGTAAGAAGACTTAGTAGGTTTTAAATAGATATATGATAGTGGATCTAGGAGTGCCGATTCATTTAACTGTGGAGTGGTTCAAAAGACAAAGGAACATTATCGTGATGGAAGGTACATACGAAATGGCTCAAACAATACTAAAAGATTACAAATTGACAGACATTTTCTGGACATTGTGTAGTGCATACATCGGCCCACATTCAAAAACATAGTAATGCTCTTAAACAAGTCTAAAACTCCTAATGAGTTTATGGAAAGGGAAGACCAAATCAAATGTGAAGCACTTCAGAAGTTTTTGAAGCAAATGCTACATCAAAAGAGAGAAGATGGAAGAATGGAAGCCGACTCTCGTGTGGACAATGGAATAATTGTTGGTTACTCAAGTACAAGGAAAGCATACAAGGTTACAATCTTAAGATTAAACAAAGTTGTGGAAAGCATCAATGTAACAATTGATGAAACTGCATACCATAACCAAACAAAGAAGAAAAACAAATCAATTTGGAACAAATTTTGTGTTGAAGAAGATGAAAAGGAAGATGAAGATGAAGAAAATACTCTACTATAAGTAGAAGAGCAAGTTCAACAAGTATTCCAAAGACACCTAGAAAAACGAGTACATAAGAATCATAATTCATATCTGATTATTGGAAACAAAGATGCGTGAGTTGAGACTAGAAGAAAACTGCTCACCCTCGTAACAAACACAATTCAGTTAACTCTTATTCACAATTGAACCAAATTGTTTTGAAGAAGCCGCTAAGGGATGAATTTTGGAATAAGGCCATGATGAAGAATTGGATCAGATAAAAAAAAAATGACACTTAAATGCACTTCCAAGACCAAAGTATAAGAATGTGATTGACACGAAATGGGTTTTCGGAATAAATTGAATGAAATGACAAAGTTACAAGGAACAAAGCTAGATTGGTATGTAAAGGATATGCAATGCTTGAAGGAATCGGACTTTGAAGAGACATATGCCCCAAATTGCCAAAATGGAAGCAATCCGCTTTCTTTCAGCTCTATGTAATGCTCCAAAAATGTTAAAGTATATCATATGGACGAAAAATCAACTTTTCTGGAATGGGGAACTTGATGAAGAAGTTTACATTGAACAAACCGGCGGATTTCATTGTTCGAGAACACAAACTATGTGTGTAAATTCAATAAGGCCTTGTATGGTATAAAAAAAACTCCTAGAGCATGGTACCCTAGGACCTGATAAGATCCCAGAGAGGTAGGCGGTGGTCTGGTGCGAAATTACTTGGAGAACTATCCTTCTTCCTGACTCGCATACATCAAAGTAACCAATGAATTTTTATTTCAAACCAAGTATATATCAGAGAAATCTCTAAAGAGGTTCGAATGGAAGATTGCAAACCAAGACACTCCCATGCAAACAATTTGTAAGTTGAGCAAAGATGATGATCTCAAAGTCTACGTAGATCAGAGGCAATATAGGTCACCGATTGGCAACTTACTATATGTGACAACATCCGCACTAGATGTAATGCGTGCAAATTTTGGACAGTGGCACGCATTTCTGCTTAATCTGCCAGAACGTATACGTATTTAAAGAGGATCTCGAGAACTTCCAAAGGGAACAAAAAGAGTTTGATTAATGGTATCCAAAAGGAAAATATCTATCACTTATGGCCTACAATGTGATGCATATTAAGGGTGTTGTATTGATGATCGATGAAGAAACAATGGAGCAATGTTCTACTTAGGGTGAGTGTTTGGTATCATGGCTACAAGAAACAATCATTGGTATCTCTATCTGATACCGAGGTGAATAGTATATTGCAACAAAACATGTTGTACACAGGTTCTTTGGATGAAAACAAACTTTGACAGATATACAGTGCTGGAGCTGATGTGAGCCCATTCAATATATCATGGCTGCGCCATCGCGATTCCAAAAACCCTAAGTGATGCACCTTAAGACTAAGCGCATATTCCAAATCGAAGTATCACTTCTACTTAAATAGGTTTAAAAGAACATCAAAGTTGAGTATGTGGGCAATAAAAGAACAAGTGGCGTGACATCTTTACAAAACCACTTCCACCTGGAACCTTTGAATATTCAAAGACTTGAGTTATTTCTACTCCAAAATGAATGCTTTTTGAATGCTTTATCTATATTAAGTCTTAGGATATACACCTATAAGGCACCATAAGATGACAAATGCCAGGTTGCTCCCGATGAGTGATACCTTTGCCATTGATGACAAAGGGGGAGATATTTTATCAGATTTTACAGGATAGAGGCATGGTTTCGGGGAGCATGAGTGATAGCTGATTTCAAGAGTTGCATCGAGTGTCATACTCAATGCAAAAGGGGAGGATTGTTGATTAAGGTTGGCTGTCATTGATGTCAACCCTTGAAGAAAGACCCATAGCACAAAGGTTTGGGTAATGGACCCAATAGTGTTTTGATGTAAATAAGGAATCATTATTGTTTTATCATGGCTGATAAGAAGTGCAATATGGATGAACTCCAAAAGTGGTCCCCTAATGGTGAAATCCCCAAGGAAGAACCCAGGGAGTAAGAGAACCCATGCCACCATGTGGAACAATGAGATGGGAAGAACCAATTGCTAAAATATCCTAGATGGATAGTTCTTGTCATGTCATTTTGGTGGTATGTGGAATGTCATTTACACCTCACAGCTAGAGAGTTATGTCCATGAGAAGTTGAGACCCCAGTTTGGGTAATGGACCCAAGTTTGTTTGATGGGTAACCCGGTGATGAGTTATGATATATATTTCAGATAATACTATTCTATAAGGGATAGTGTTTACGTCATGCCATTTTTAGTGGTATGAATGTCACATAACTCCTCAACGCTTTGAGACATGGCTTTATGAAGCTGGAGGACCCTCATATGTCATCTAGAAGCCCCAAAAGGTCAAAGTAATCACAAAAGTGGTTTTAAGAGATTTTAAAAGGTGTACAATAAAGTGAAGTGGATGAGTGCATTATAATCTCAAAGTGAATACAAAATAAATTATTTCAATGTCACCTTTAATGGAGAAATCTTTAGAAGCGGGACCCAACCCCAAAATAAGGGAAAGTGGGGCCAAGTGACCTAGAAGATGCTTTAAGGAAGCTACTTTGAGAGTATAAATATGAGGCAAGGCCTCTCATTTGAACTCACACTTGAGCATATTGAATATCTATAGGGTGTCTGAGGTTTAAAAATCATATCTAAGGCCTTAAATTTTGAGGAAAGTGAAGAAAGAAGGCCAAAATGCAAGGGCGATAAATTCTTTTCGATGAAGCTTCTAAGGTATGTTATTTTCGTGTCATCTCACCATTTTCACTATAAATGTTTTATATAATGATTCAGATCCCAAAATTGATAAGGAAAGGAGGTTCATATCCAACCACCTGTCCATCCTATGGGTCAAGTTAATTTTGGGAGC
Organism: Picea sitchensis; assembly: GCA_010110895.2. Taxonomy (NCBI): domain Eukaryota; kingdom Viridiplantae; phylum Streptophyta; class Pinopsida; order Pinales; family Pinaceae; genus Picea; species Picea sitchensis. The sequence continues at coordinate 25,618 of SNQJ01S0050306.1, read as the reverse complement.
CGCGACTCTGTGGGAAAATAGGGTTTGTGGGCCATCCAAACTAGTCAAAATCAGGTGTTTTAAGAAGTTCGCTCAAGTAACTTCTTCATAACAGATCCAAATTTTAGTGAGACAAAATGTTTTGGTTTGGGTACAATATGTAGTATGCTGTGTAACATTTTTAGATCATTTAATCAAATAATCGAAAGGGGCACGCCTCTCAAAGCAATCAACCAAGCCGTGAGTTCAACAAGGTATGCTACTTTTACGCAACTCCTCGAGGTCCCAAAGGAAGTGCCACTGGAGGAATTTGGCAAACACACTGAAGAACATTGTATCAGTTTCAAATCTTTATACATTGGCTATGTCTCAAAGTTGTTGATTATCTCCAAGTCATGGCCTGGTCGACTAATCCAAAACTAGGTGCTTATGACTCAAAGAAAAGTTTGATGAAAATGCTAGTCCTTCTGTTAAAGTTAAGGAAGGTTTCCAGGAATGTGATCAAATTAGGTCTATTATAGAGCTGGCAAATCAGATTTTGATGATGAAATTGATGAGGGCTTTTGGTTGAGGTACACAAGTAGCAACATGGTTGGAGATAGTGGAAGCTGATGAGTTGGAAACATACATGAGGTGTATAGCTGATGATGTTGTTATTACTACTACCCAGTCAAAGCTGATGAGTAGTTGAAACATGATTGGTACATACTGGTACATGTTTGATTCATTTTATTTTGGTACAAGTTACTGATGCGGATTGTGCATGTATTGATGCACTGTTTATGGTATAGGTTGATTATGTGCTAGGTGCAATGGTTGGATGCACTCATTATGGTACGTGTTGATTACAAGCTGATGCAATGGTTGATGCATAGTCTCATACTTATTGGTACGCTTACGCCGGTATATCTCAATAAATAGATAGTGACAGTTGGTTCCATCATTCTACTTCTACTTCATGGTATGTGGATTCCGGCAAGGACAGTGGTTGTAGCCACCTTCCAGCCACCAAAGAACATAGTTGTAGCCCCTTCCGGTTGTAGCCGTAGACCAGAGTTGAGCTTCCTCGTATCGTAGCCCCGAGAAACTAGGGTTGGTTCTCCTTCCAGTTGCAACCGAAAACAAAGGAAGTTGGTGCTTCCAATGAATGCAATTCTTCACATATAAGAAAAACATTCTGTGGTTTTCTCCCGATTTGGGTTTCCACGTAAAACACTGGTGTACTGTGTATGTGTATGATTCTTCATTTGTTCATTGCTTATTTACTCTGCAGTTATTGGATAATAATGCTTCATTGATATAGCACTTGGATTATATGGTTAAAAGGGACTAAATTGCTCTATTACTGATTCACCCCCCCCCCCNGCTCATTTATTGAAATAGTGCCATTATTAGAAAATTTAGGCAAATGATCTTTGAATTTTGGAAGAGGTATAGTGGCTAGAGCCAAATCTAAGGGAAAAGACACATGCCATGGAGTAGCATTTGCATCCTCCTTGAATTTAAACAAACTATATTGTTTGATAACTTTAGTAGGATTTGTAGTTCAATGGATATGATTATAGTGATAATACATGCTTCCGATTAGAGAAGAATTTGAAGCTTGTGATGAAGTAGCTCCACTTGTGCCACTGGAACCACTAGAATAAGTCATTGTGGGTTGCCTGGCAGGAAAAGATATTGAAATACTTGTTACTTTAGATTCAGAATCCGAAAAAGATCTTCTAAGCCTTGGTTGAAGATTCTTTAAGACTTATTTTCTCCTTCCTATTTCAAAGAAAGGATCGAATTCAGTAGGTTGGCCTTTTAACTGTCTTGACAGACGAGACTAGGTGGTCATAAGACAACAATTTATTGAGGAGGCCTATTTTGAGCTTGCCTTTGAAGGGCTTCTCTTTGTTATTGAATTTCAATATCACATGCTATAATCTCCCAAGAGCATTCAAGTTCTTCGTGGGTACGAGTAGTTTCAAGAATAAATTAAAAAATGCACGATGCAATACTTATTTGATCATGAAACCTCAAATTAGGCTGCTATGGGGCATGCAAATCCATTAATCAAAAGAATAAAAACAAAAAATGAAAAAAAAAGAACTAGAGAGTAAAAAGATACTCCCCAATATAGTCGCCAAATAAATGTTGAGGCAAGGAATGACTATATCCTCACTCAAGCATTTTCGAATCTCACTAGGCTAGGTGATATAGGTGGGATTATCACCCTTGGCTTATAACCTATCCAAAAATATCAATCAACCCTCAAGAAATAAGTTCTTGGGCTTGATGCTATTATGTAATTTGTATGCTTTGTTGTAAAATAAATTTAAAAGACAGAAAAAGTGCTTGCAAGTGAATTTTATATTAGTTGAATAAATGAAAACAAGATAACATACATCTAAAAATTCAATACATAATATGTCTTGAGAATGAGAAGAAATCGGCATATGATTTTATTAAAATCTTTTTTGAGTTACAACCAAGACTCTCTTTACAAACCCCTATGAGGGTTTGGACCAGAATTAGACTTAGAAGTTTAAGATGTAATTTTAAATCATACAAATATAATTGGTGTCTTAAAGAAGAAGACTAAGACTGAAAATAAACTAGATCTATCCAAGCTACAAGCACATCATAGTCTTGATTCTGCAAAGTAGCATCAATGAACTCTAAAACTTAATTCATAACTTCTAATTAAGACTAAACAAACTATCATGATGAATGAATGACCTTTGGAGCATGTCACAAGTCTATGCTTCACAGTCCTTTATTTTTCCACCTTCAGAGTAACCCTGCTATCAACAAGATAAGTTAGCTCTCAAGAAACTCATAAATGAATGAATGGATAAGTATTCTCACTTGAGGCAAGAGAAAACCTCATCAAAAGTATCTCTCTCTATTTTCTCAGGTTACTCTTTGTCCTTGCTCTACTCCTTTTATTCTTCAAAAAGTAGTTCAAGTGGTTTAACTACCTTTTGTTACTAAATTTAAATAACTTTAGTTTATACAGGACAACTTTATTAATGATAAGGGTAAATAATGATTAATAGGTGGGGCCCCTATATGTCTTTATTTGTTTTATTTTCACCATTCCCCTTGTTTCTCCATATTTTACTCAAATATCATGCACATATCATCAGAAGAATATATATAAAAAAACAACCAATGTAATCATTCCATATCGTCAAGACACTTATATCCCCCAAAGCATCATAAAAGCATGATGTAAAAGTTAAAAAAAAATAATAATATCATGTATGTTGTCCCAAAAATATATGCCTCGAATGTCAAATTGAAAGTGTCATCACATAATAAAAACAAAGTCAGAAACAATATTTTGTATTTGAAGCAGACTCCCTTTGTCTACTTCCTTCTGACAGTGCAGCCCTATGCTTAAGTAAATCCACATCAACAAATTTCTTTTCTTCCACTTTTGACATCTCTGGGTGCATGCCATCAAATGAAATTTTACTTATAACATCTTCAATCTTGGTAGGAAGAGTCTTGATTGTATAAGAAAAAGTCTCAGATGAATCAAACTAACAAAAATGGCAGGACATTTTCCTCTATCTTGTTGAGGTTCGAGGGCTACTATTTTATGATTTATGGGCAGTTGGAATGAGTGTGCATGGGAGGCTGTAGGAGAAACATGTTGAGCAGGCTGTAAAGGAGGAGGAGGTGGCAATGACATATTGGGCCAATGAAATACACCAAAGAAAGGGTTAGCAGGCACATTTTCCTAGCCATCATTGGCTGGTGGCATATGAAGTGCCTCCTAAAAGTCGACTATGCTTGGGTGTGGTTGCAGAGGAGGAATAACAGGTGCTTGAGGAGGTTGGAATGCAGGGTGGCCAACGAGGTTCAAATAGTTGGTTTGAACCAACTGATTGATTTTCTCCGAATTGGCATCAAAATGGATGGAGAATCTCATTCTTTTGTTTCTACCTTGTTATCACACAAGTTGTAGGTTGGGAAAACTGGAGGGCACTTACCCACTGTCACCTTAGGCAGGTGTCATCGTCACTTTAAAGGTGAGGTAGTCACCTCAAGGGGGTAATCTCGGTGATCCTAGGGGGAAATGAGACAGAAAATGATAAGTATGAATGGATGTCCCTAGAGGTCAATTCTAAGTGGTATGAAGAGCTTAGGAAAGAGTGTTGGGAAGGTTTAAGGGTATCAAAAAGAGTTGAGTGACTCACCGAGAGTAAGGTACCTGCCTAAGACACAGTGAAAAACAAGGATTCTTGTAATATGTTAGTTGGACAAGAAAGTTAAGCTTGTTGTCCCTAATTTGCAGCAGAAGTAAAAGATCTATATCAACACATAGAGGATAATAAAGGCTGCAATATAAGTGCTAAAGATATGAATGAATAAGCAAGATATAAACTAGTGAAAGCTAGCTTAACCCAACAATGAATAAGCAATACTTTAGCATAAAAGCAAGGCCAAACCAAAAAGATAAATGTAGAGATATTATCAGCCTTATAGCTGTAGCAAACCAAGCTTAACAACAGAAAAATCAGCCACTAGAAACCACCTCTAACTAGCCCAATAGGTGCGCTAGGGTTATTAGAGAGTTAGGGCAAAGTTAGGGATAAATCCTAGGGTTAGTTTAGGAGTTATTAAACGTTAGAGGGTTAGTTTTATGCAGCCCTAATGGTTGTAGGTTAGTTTTTTAATAGCAACAAGAAGTTGTGGTTGAAAGGGGATGCCTCAATGAGGCAAGGGATCCAAAGGCTCAAGGAACACTTTCCCAAAGAGACAACTTTAAAACTTAAATTTTTCACGTTTACCGAGGCAACAATTTATTTCTCCAATGCAAAAAGTAAATGACTAATGCCTTCAATAATTGGGTTAATGGAGTCAAGCAAAGAAATATCTAGAGGTACTACCTCCTTAGGGGTGTAAATCCTCTTACTCCCCAAGGAAAGTGTCTCTAGATAGGGTTTAGGCTAAGAGGGTGTATGCCCTTATACTTCTCTTAGAAAAACCTTGTTAAACCAATAACATGTAAGCATAAAATGATGGAGACTAAGGTGGGGGTGTATTCCCTTATACTTCCCACCTAGCTCTAGCAAATAACCTCGACTTAAATAACAAATGATAACACAATGTAAAAAAGCCTTACCAATTCAAGGAGAAAGATAAGACAAACCACCACAATAGAAAGAGAATAGCCTTCCAAGGCTAGCACATCACTTCCATCAACCAACAACCAAAGATATAGCCATAAACAAGAGCACAAGAGAGAGAACTAGCCAAAGATAGCAAAAATTTCAGTCCAATACTTCTCCAAATGGGAGAGTTATGTTTTCAAATGAGATCTTATGATCTCTATTATACAAAATGTCTCCAAAATAATTTTTCCACACAATTTTAAGGTAAACCAAAAGACCAGGGGTCAACAACCCTAATCTTGCCTCTTTACACAATTAATATTAAAAAATTCACTTAAAATTTACTTTTACACAAAGTCTTCTAGGGCTAGGTTATGTCATCCACAATGTCTTCTAGGCCTCTAAAGGTTCATCTCTCTCATCCGACATGCGGGCCCTTGGTATCCACCTATGGGATTCAAGCCCCATGGAATCCCAAGCTAGGTTTGTTCCTCCAAAACTGTCCACCAACTAGGTCCTTTAAAGACAAACAAACACGCCCTCCAAGGATCTCAAGTAAAAATATCATGATGAGTAAATCAAACCAATAAATGAGCCACCTAAGGATGTGCATCAAATATTACCATGTCAAACAAGTAAGTGCTCAAAGACATTATGCGACTTGCCAAGCTTGTATATGGGAGGGTTAACGAGGTGTCCTATTGGGTAGATCTTTCCTAGGTCAAGGCATGTTTCCCAAGTGATCCCTCTCTAAGCCATGTAAAGTGGATGAAGTGGTTAAAGATCAAGACTCAATGGGCATAGGGTTCATGACATACAAGGGGTTGTAGTGTCTCATTCATGGGTGCCTTTGTAGAGGGTGTGTGGTACCTTCGTTTGCAATGAAAATTTTCCAAACCCATCATTTTTCCATTCTTTGTTTCTTTCACAATTTAAGGACAACTTGAAGGCCATTGTCCTAGTGTGGTGTCCAGATAATGACAATGTCACTCACAAATACCTAGTGGAAATGAGAAGTCTGGCTCATGATGAGACCCCCTTTCTCTCAGCCATGCAACCGAGAGCCATTAAACTGGCTTGGTCACCATATGATGGTAATGTCATACCACTAGATATCCATGATCATGATAGGTCGACTCATGATGAGGCATCCTATCCTCCAACTAACCCTTTAATCATTCATAATCATTATTCTCATGGGTCCCCCTTTTCTCACATATAAGCATTTCATTGCTTTCTTGAGTGATCCCTGGGTGAAGCATCTGGAAGGTTTATAAATAAGCTTTTATCTTTTACCCAACAAGAATCCCTTTGGGCCTTCATTCCCTTCTTCCCATAGAATGAGGGACAACCCCTTCTTGGGTCAATACACCATAAAATCCCAAGAGATAAGGAAATGGGGGGGGGTTTAAGTGATGAAAAGTGGTAAGTATGATCGGGAACAATACAATGGATCTTCAAGGGAGTTCCTAGTATCAAACCCATCCCGAGGAAAGACCACTTACTAGGGAACAATGTCAACCAACAAGGTGAAACATGAAAAAATGCATAATGTCCAAGCATATATCATGAAATCTAAAGCAGTCTAAGATACAACATAATCAAATGCCTTAAATATTGAAATGACGCTCAACATAATACCTAACTTGTACTTCATGGATAAAGGCCCATTGTCTCTCAGAAGCCAACTAGTGTGGTGGATGCCATATGAAAATCCCGACCTCTGTGTTGGTGAGAAGGGTGTCCATCTGTGCCAGTGGATATTGTTGGTGATGTAGTTTCTCGACACTCCATATATGCAATCCGAGGGCCTCGAGATATGATCTCCTTAGTTACCCAACAAAATGGGGATAATATACCTCTTTTTCCAATTGCATTAAGAATTCTACCTTTGTTTCCTCTGTTACCCCTGTTACTAGAACGGTTGCTACCATGACTGAAGAAACTCATCTATATTGCATCAATGACCCAATTAGTATATATATAAAAGTTGCAATATTTTAATCATGAAATAGTGTTTTTCTTTCGAAATAATTTAACAATGGCTTTGAACTCAGCAAACACTCAAGCACGCTAAGGAATATGAAAGGAAATAAGGAAAACAAAGAATAAAAACCCTAAATAGTCCTTCCTTTGCTTGTTTCCCGTAACATTCAAACTATACATTGTTTATAAAATTCCTCAATATGATTTGTTACTAAATTATTTAAACATGGGCATTGAATGTGAATGAAATTATAAATGAAAAAGGAGTAATGAAAAGATATTTGTAATTTATGAAAATGTTATAGATGACATAAATGCATGATGAAATACATGTTCATAATCTATTTCAATCAATTCCAAACATAACTTATATTGTTTTTTATTTGAATAATATCAACACACTTTATTTTATGAGGTACTTTTATTAGGTCTCCATATTCTTTATAACATCTAGAAAGGAATATACAACTAGAAAAAATAATATTTACCCTCTAATTAAACTATGTGTTGCAGCTAAGAAAACATAAAGAAGCAAAACCAAAGTGAAAGAGGAGAAGTGATGGAAACTACATAGGCTAAAGAAGGCCTAGACCAGCTATTGAAGAGCCTAGTCTCCCACTACAGTATAAGATGGTAAGATCCTCTTGTGAAACACTTGAAAAACCACCTCAAAAGCAAAGCAATGTTTATACAAGATAAGAACTATCAAGAAAATAACAAGGAAGGATTACACAATACGATAAATCAAGTGTACACATAGTTGTAAGATGTTGTCCTTGAAACTAGTGTGATAGTATTTCCCTTGGGGTGAGATTGAATAAGATCCAAGAAAATGTTAGGCAAGAAATCCCATATCTAAACTAATGAATTCGATAGGAGGAAAATAGAAAAATGTTAGATAGAATAAAATGTGAGGGAAAGTCTCTACTAGAAGAGATTTGATGGAGACTAGTCCAGTAGCCGAAGAACTTTAGAATGAAGTTATGAATTAGATTTTGATTGAAAATCCAACAAAGTTTGATTTCATTAAAGAATGAGAACTAGATATCCACACTTTTATAATACTCGTTTGCAAGTTTGACCAATGAAGCATGGGTTTTCTAGGAAAGTCACAAGGTTTTCACCCACAACAAGGTCTCTGGGTTGCAGGTTAGGAAAATGCATAGGTGATAGTCATAGGTCGACCACACAAATTTTTATTTCTTTAAAAAATCACATCATCAAAAAAGGAATATTAAGGTTGACCTAGAAAACCCTTATGTGCACCCTCAAATGAATATGAGAATGTTGGAGACCTCCCAAAGACATCTATAACTAATCAAAAGACCATATCAATAACATATACTTAGGTTGATCTAAGTAGATTAAGATTGTATAAGGAAAGAACCCATGTAGGATATATGAGGCCAAATAATGATCTCAATAAAGTAGTCAAGTAACCTTACCTAAACCTTAAACATCAAAAAAGGAAAATCAAATTCACACATCAAAACCTGGATAAGAGGTAACATAAGAAAAACTAACCAACCCATAGAATCCATCATAATAAATGGAAGGCCTCATGTTATCATTAAGTAGTTAGTGGGAGACCTCTTATAAAATATACTATAATTTGTCAAGATAGTACCTCAAGCTAAACATAAGTACTAGAGGCCATAGATTGTGCCCACCTATAT
>SNQJ01S0050305.1:7840-27419 GCA_010110895.2 Picea sitchensis | reverse complement strand
AAGGCTTCCTTCATTTGTGGTCCAAGGAAGGAACTGTATATCTTCTTCATGGTAGCAGTTTCTTGTCGAGTTTGTTGTAATTTAATGACGATCTTGGAGGTGATACTTGTCATTTTTTATTTAATGATGGGGTCGTTGAAGTCGATTCCCTTGTTCAACTGGAATGTTTCTCTCCATATGTCGATCTCTAGTGCTTCTTCTTCAACATATTTCTTCCCTTTGTTCTTTTTATTCAGTTGTTTTCTTTTTCTTGGGGAAGGATTTGGAGAAACGATTGTCAGAGCTTGTAAGTCTTCGAAAAATGGAACTGTGTAGAGAGAAACTTCTCTTTCTTCTTCTTCTTCCCCATCAGTCAATGGAAATATTATAGGTATACCTGTCCATTGTGCCTCTGATAGAATTTATAAATTCTGATTGATTTTTTCTTTCCAATTCTGTGAATATTTCTTCCATTGTCTGTTGGTAATTTAAATATTTTGGTTCTGGTGCCGACGCGACTCCACACCAAATCTTCGTGCAGTCAAGGTCGAGCTAAAAATGGCAAGGTGATGGAATTGCTCGATGAATTGCTTGCGCAACTTTCCATCTATGGGTACTATCTTTCAAGCCTACAACCCACAACCATAACATCTCTTATGGTGGAAGTGATTTTGACATACTTGTCTAATTTGAAGAGAAAAATCTGCACTTCTCCATTATCGAGGTCTTATTAGATGTAAATGTTGCTTCTCCTATAGGCCCATATTGTTCCATTTATATTTAGATTAGCAATGACAGAAACTTGAGGGCTCAGACCGAATATTGAACTTCCTTGTAGTTGGTTTTGAGCATGTCATCCAAATGTTCTTCCCAATTGAACCTTTCTGAATTATGATACACTTGATCTATTGCCTCGACCATTTTCATCTTTACGTTAGATTCCCATATTGTCGGTGTGAATCACAAATAAATTATGATGGCAACCCAGCGAGATTTTCGGTCAGTGATTTTGTTGATCAACAATTCCTTAGAGTTTTTGGTTGTCGCCGACCCTGTTAAAAACCACATCCAGTGATTAGAATTGGTCAATTTGGGTACCTTGGCCCCTTCCCTTGGGATTCCCAAGATTCGATAGAGGAGTCTGCCAGTTATTACTATGGCCTCATTTAACCAGAGGCATCCTTGATGATACCGACTAAAAATAAATTTTTCCATTTCTTCTTTTCATCGATCCATGGCAGCTACTTGCGGGGCACCAAGGATATGTCAAATTCATTCTTTTTCCAAGAATTCATTTTCTTCTTTCCAACTTCCTTCCTCCATTTCCAACTTTATGAAATTTATCCAATGTTTTCTCCAGTTTGTTTCCTCCATTTTCGCAAGACGAATATTTTGCATTTGGATTTACAATGGCATTGCGATGGCTCTGTAAAAAACCTGCCTCGTTCTTGAAAATTTTGTTGCGTTGTCGACTTGACCTCTCATCCTCGACATTTGTTGATCATGGTTACTAGTTTCTAGCAACATTGGAGAATTTATGGGTTCGGTTGTCTGTTCGCTTTGTGCTATAATTATCTGTGGAGACAAGAATAATAGTGAGGAAAAGTCATATGCTTCTTCCAAATTTATAGTTGGTTATGAGAGCATTGAGTTCAATGGATCAATTTGTTCTTGTATTTCATGTTCTTCCATCATAAATATTGGTGGTACGGGTGAGTCGAGCGAGTGGACATTTAAATCGTTTCTTGGTTGGCATTAGTTTACGTCATGTCGGTCATTAATTGAAAGATCTTGTTGTTTAATGTCATGCATATCGGTATATTCAACGATTGTATGAACGACTGTACAACATTCATTTCCATCATTAATGTGCACGTCTGCTTTTACTTGTCCCAGATTCAATGCTCTATCTCTGCTGACATCAGTATTTTCTTGGTCGACGTTGTCATAGACCCAATCAACAAGGTTTCCTTTGTTGATACGTGATCGATACGTAAGTCGATCGATTGGATTTATTGAGCCATGTTTATTACTTGATTGACTTAGTAGATGTCAGTGATGGCTTGGTTGTTCGTTCATTTTTCTAATTTTTACTGAGTCTGAATGATGTTATCTTTTTTCATGAAAATCATGTTCTCTTGATTTGTGTTCATATGATCTTCACTCACTTGATCTGGACTCACTTGAACCACGCTCATTTTCTCCTAGATTGATCCTTTCAGTTGATTCTTTTCTTATGAGTATTTTTCTTGAGTCGGTCAAAGGTGTAGAACGTCGAGAATATCTTATGCTACCTTGTATCGGCCTTGACCACATGTTGCTTTCTCTCTCCATTTTACTTTATTGTTGCTTTTCCTTTAGTATTATGGCTACTCTTTAAATACTTTAACTTTTCATTTTTTTAATACCTGAATTTGTCTAACTTCCTTTTTTGTTTATTAATTTTAAGCAAGGTTTATTTCTTATAAGTGTGATTAGTTATTTTATTCGGTTCTTGTTGGCCACTCCCTCCTAAATGTTCCAACATGGTTCTTTTCTTTTATATTTGATATTTATTTAAACGGGAACCATTAATTAGTTTCTTAAATGGATGCCCCAATAACGTTCTAAGTTTGACTGCTCCAATTGGTCAAATGTCTACCACCACATAAGGCCCCAGCCATGTTGTTTCCAATTTTCTGGGTTTTCCTTTTATACGTCTATCATACAGTAAGACTAAGTCTCCCTCTTTTATATCCTTTTTCTTTAAGTAACGGTCATGCCACACTTTTTGTTGTTTCTTTTGAACCTCTTGGTGATGGATTGCTATTAACCTCTCTTCTTCCATCTTGTTTAATTGGTATAGTCGACCGTTCATGTTTTTTCTCTCGTCAAATTTTTCCATGGCTTCAATCCTATAGGAATTAGTCCAAAATTGTAGCGGGATCATAACTAACTGGCTGTAGACTAGCTTGAACGGAATCTGGCCAGTTGATCTTTTGAATGTTGATTTATACACCCAGAGGATTACATGAATCTTATCATCCCATTGATCTTTATTTATTCCACATATCTTTGTAAGTCCCTTGTGTAATGTTTTATTAAAGGATTCGACTGCCCTTTTTCGATGACAATAATTATGTACTTGGAACCAATTCTTCTTGCCCTCTACGGCAATGGCTCGGCGAAGTCGATAGCCCAGATTTCGAAAGCTCGATTAGGGTTTATTGAACTTAGTGGCATTTCATTTTTCCACAGGGGTCATCCAAGCCTCTAACAACTATCACATTTTTTTAACTTGATCCCGACGGTATTTATGCAAAGTTGGCCACCATGGGCCTGCTTGTATTACCTTCCCGGTTGTTGTGTTGGCCTGAAAATGTCCTTTGGATGCTCTTGCATGGGATTCATTGATGATATCCTCCCATTCATGTTCAGGCATGCATATTCTTAAAACATCATCCATTCCCATTTTGTATAAGTATCTGTTAATGATTATGAACGGTGCAACTTTCATGGCTAGAGTTTTCTTTTTGTTTGCCGGGAGGTCCTCCGGGGCCTTTCCTTGTAAGAAATTAGAAATATATTATAAATATTTAGGTGCAGCTTCGACTCCAAATAAGTGTGTGTATGGGAGGTCATTGTTGATGCCTATCATATCTTCTCTTGTTTCTAGTCATGACAGGTGATCAGGTTGAACATTCTTTTTCCCTGGTCGAATGATTATGTCAAATTCAAATTCCTGAAACAATAGTAACCACCAAAAAAATATTTTCTTGATGAACTGGTTTATTGACCAATTATTTCAATGCTTGATGGTCTATAAAAAATGTAAAGGGGTTTTCCAGTAAATAGTGACAGATCTTTTGTAGAGAGGAAATCATTGATCGAGATTCTTGTTTCGTAGTTGAATAATTTCTTTCTACTTTATTCAATTTCTGACTTGCATATGCATTTGGGTGATCCATTGTGTCGTCTTATGTTTCATCTAAAACCGACTTGACAACTACATTGGACGCATCAACATGGACATGAAAATTTCGCGACCAGTCTGGAAATTTGAGAATGGGTGCTTTGACTAACTTTTTCTTTAAAATTTCGAAGGATTCTTGGCAGTCTTGGCTCCATTTGAATTCAAAATCTTTTCATAGAAGCTCATCCATTGGGAAGGTGGTGTCTAAGTAGTGGCATATAAACTTCCTATAATAGCCAGTATGACCCAGTAGGATTTTGATCTATTTTTTATTCGCGAGTAATTTTAGATCAAGGATAACTTTATTTTAGCCATGTCGACCTTCATCTCATCTTTACATACCACATGTCCTAGCAGGATTCCAATAGGTGTGGAAAATATGTATTTTATGATGTTTAGTGATAATTGAATCTATTTGCAATGTTCTAACATAAGTCGAATCCATTGTATGTGATTTCTGAGTAGACTATAGATTGTCCAGTCGTCGAAGTATACAACCATGGTTTTGTAGATGTACTCTTGGTATGCTTTGACTACTATTCTTGAAAAAACTATTGGCGTATTCTTCAGTCCGAATGGCATGATTCTATAGGAGAAATATCCAAATTCCGACTCAAATGTTGTTTTTCCTAATCTTCTTTTGCTATTGGCACATGTTTATAACCTGAGAATCCATTAGTAAATGAATAAAATTAATGACCAACGAATTCGTTTATTATTTCATCAACAAAAGGGGTGGGGAACAGATCTATCACAGTCTGTTTATTGAGTCCCCAAAAATCGACACAAATTCTTAACTTCTTTGGATCATGCTTCTTTGGTTGTACCACCATGGGACTTGCCCATTCTTCCTTGTCGATAGGATAAATAATGCCTTCTTGTAGCATTCCTTCGATCTCTTTTTGAACGATCAGTTTGTACTTATGCACTAACTTCTATGGTCATTTTTTAATTGGATTTTCTCCTGGGATCAGTTCGATCTTCATTTCACCCATTTCCTCTATAAGTCCTTTCAGATCCTTGTAGTCGCCTGCAAAAACATATTGATACTCTCTTAGTAGATTGACTATGTCAATTGTTTGCTTGTGAGACCAATAATCACCAATTCGCACCATTTTTGGTAGACCATCATTTGATATGTCGAATTATTTCATTTTAATTTCCGCGTCCATCCATTATGGTTGTTTTGCTTCGTCGAGGTGGCGTTCTCCTTCTTCAATTTTTGTAAAGATTTTTGGGAAGTCGAGATTTTCTTGGTCTTCTTTGTGTTCTGTGGCTATAATTAATATTGACTTCACATAATTCTGCAATGTTGGATGGTCTTTCTTCCATTGGAAGATTTGTCCTATCCATTTTATATTCTCCATGTCAATCCTCCATGCAGTCGAGATTTCCTTGTTTTCTACCAACAAAAAATTGCAAGTCGATGTCAATCCTTCATCAGCCAACGTCTTGTCTTTTTCTTTATATTGAGTTGCTGAAGGGATTTCTAGAAATATTTTTATTTGGCATGCTTCATCTTTCAAGTGTTCCTCTATTGGATTAAATTCGAAGTCGTGGACAAAATTTCCTTTGATTTCAGCCCAGTTTAAAGTGTGCCCATAGGCTTCTTCGATCATGTACCATTTGCTTGGTATCTCATATAATTACTTGGGAACATGTGGAGCCATACACTTTCATCCTTATATCCTATTCTTCTCCATTCGCTTTCAAAACGCTAAATATGTTCTGTTGGATCATAGCCAATTTTGAATGTGGGAATATCTATGTCTTTGGATAGTTTCTTATCGTTGAATATTTAAATGAAGTATGTTGACACGGTCATCCATTTTTGTAATCAGGGGGAATGTGTTTCCCACCATCTTGCAGCCTGACTTGTGAAATTTTCCTCAAAACTTTGTTTCCTTCCTTTCTCTCCTATGGATTTTTCTATCTCTTCAACATGGGTCGAAGGGGTATGTCGTTCACTATATCGCAAGGGTTTTCTTATCTGCTTTTTGGTCGGAATGAGAGTGGGAGTTTGCCAGGTTATTTTTACATAAAATTTTGGTACATCCTGGATTGAATAACATGTCTTAAGATGTTTCTTTGGAATAACTTCAATAGGCCAGCAATCTTTCACATGTGCTTCGTAGTTTTCTATTTTCCACTTGTATATGGTGGAGTCAGAATTATGTCCGACCGACATGGGAGACTCTCTCAAAAATTTTCCTTCTGTGGTCGTTTATATATAATATTTTTGTTCATTCTTTATCTGATATAGACATTTGGCTTCTTGATCTTCATCCCATGACTCCATCCATGGTTTTCCTTTCTTTGGATCCAGGGGAATAATTATTTTTCTTCCACTTCCTTTCAATTTAATCCTATCTCTTTCCAAGGAAATAGTTTCTTTCATTCATCGATCCCATGGCCAATCCACAAGAGCTACATAAGCTGGCATTCCTTCGATAAGGTCGATCACCTCAAATTCGACCGAAGTCGGTATTCCCATAATTTGCGTGTTGACATTTCTCTCTATTTCGATTGGTTATATTTATCTATGATCAACTAAATTAAGATAATTCATCGTGGGTGCTAGATTGGGTGGGCACATTCATACACATGTTTCTCATGCTAAACTATTGACTTGTGAACCAAAATCGATGACCACCTAATTGACCATCATTCCTTTGATCTCCAAGTCGACTCGTGGATCATAATCTTTTATATTATAAGAGAGGTGATTTTCATCCTTGTTTGGTTTATGACCATCTTTGTATTCTTGCAGTATGTTGAGTAGGTCCAATAGCCTACCAATCAATTGTTTTTCTTTGAGTAGTTGAAAAAATTCTTGGATGGCGTCTTCATCTCAACTTATTGAATTTTGTTGATCTTTTGTGGCATTCCTAAATAATTTAAGAGCTTCTCTCATTATTTTCTCTTCTTTATTTGGGTTCGGGAAGTTGTTAGCCTTCTTTCTTTGGTAATTTTGTGGTCGAGTATGGATGTCGCGTCCTGCTCCCTACCTTGCAAAAATATGTAAGTTTTTGGAGTTCCTTACCTCTTCTCTGGATAATGCGTCTAGTAGATTCACAGTTTTTCTAGATATAATTTTGTCGAGTACTATCAGACAGTCTTTTACAGAGTGATTTCCAATGCTACATATGTTGCAAAAATTCAGATTAATTCTATCTTTTATAGGACATTCTGCGTTGTCGTGATCATTTCTGCAACAATTATCACAATATGGTCATCCATGTCCTCGACCTCGACCACAAAATCCACATCGTCCTCCTCGACCTCGACCATAACCACTGAAATAATCATCTCTTAGACCATATTTGATTGCTTTCTTGGTGGTTTATGTGTGATAGATTGTTCGTATATTATTCTGATTTCTAGCATTTATATGGAATTCACAAGTTCAATGATCGGAGGCTTCAAAGATATGGCACCACTTCATGTTATTTAAATTGTGTGGAAAATATTGTATACTATGATCAGTTAGGCATTCACATATGTTACAGTATTCCCGGGCTTGTACTCGGTGGATGTCTATTGTTTGTGTGCGTTCATTCAGGAGAAAATTATATTTTGTGTGTCCATCCCCAGTGCATGAGGTGCACCATATTTCATTGCATCGTATGGATATATTTTTGATAGTTTTTTGCAAATTTTATATCTTTTCCTCAATTCTTTTCATTGTCAAGGAAGTCGACAAGATATCATCATCCAACTTGACTCATTGTGCCTTATGTAATGCATACTCATAGTTGGTTATCTCATATAAGCGTAGAAGAGATCTGATTCTTATCATTGGCCTAACTACATACCACTGGAATAGTAGGTTCTAATCTATCATCGACGAGATTTGATTTAGGAGATCTTTGAATCTCTTGTCATATTCTCTTACTGACTCACCTGGTTTTTGTTTGATTTATTTTAACTTTTGAGCTGCTAAATGTGTGATGTCCTGGATATTAAAGAATGTTAAAAAACTGTTCTTTATTTCTTCCCTTGAACAAGTTTTTTTTTCAGTGTAGTTCATAAACCATGTTAAGGTGCGGTGGCACAACGTAGCTCCGAATTGTGGCATTTTCTTATCCTCATCTGTAATATTAGTTGCATCCCAAAACTTTTCACATACAAACCAATGGAGTTTTGGGTCTTCCTCTCCCTCGTAAATGGGGATGTGGTTGAATCCCATTTTGAATTTCTTGGTGGGGACACCTAGTTTTATTGGTGTTTGAGTTACTACTACTTTCGACTGAGCCATCGAATCTTCTGGTCGGTTTTTGTCTATGTCCAACAATGGATGACACTCAAGGAATAGTTGTTTCTTCTTAAGTACATAATACACGTCCTCCATTTGGGAACTTTGATCTTTGTATTCGACTAACCGTCGTTCCAAAGGTTGTGTCACTTCCAAACTATAGTTAATTTCTTCTCTCAAGATTAGATGTGGCAGGGGGGTCGAGTCGGTGAGGTCCTTGATTTGGATAATCATATTGTCGACTTAATTTCACTGAGGCTTGATAATCAATGCATCTCGTAGGTTTCCCAAGTCATCCTTTCTGTACCATAATCTTGTCGATTGGTCATTGATATTTAGCCTTTGTTGGAGAAATTATCTTATCCTTGGACTAGTTTCCGGAGCAGGAGACTTAAGTAAAGTTGCTCTAGATTCTTCGTAGTCCATACTTTCTGGTTCGTCGACCAGTTGATGGAAGTTCAACTGTGCATTGTTATATCTGTTGGGTGTCGTCGAGACTGATGTTGTTACTAACTTTGGTCTATCTTTGTCTGACTCAGACTGCGCATGTGCTCTGATAGGCTTATTCAATTTTTTTTTGTTCCACTAGTTACAAATTTCTTCTCTTTTCTGTTGTATTTTATCCCATTCTATTTTCTGGATATCCATGGATTTCTTATGGGATTGCTTTACTCTCAATGAAATTTAGGCTTGGGAAACACTACTTCTTGTTTTTATGGAATCTCACCATATCGATCGATCCCCCATTGCTAACCTAACCTACTCTAAGTCGGGAGCGTTGGCCATATTTATTTCTTCAAGAAGTAATCCCAAGATTCTCTTGTATTTTTTCACTTTGCATCAAGAAATACTTCCCACTTTTCGTCTCTTTCTTGGAAGTTGCTATTCAGTAACGATGTTCCTAATATTGGTCGGTATTCGACGATATCATCGGCTCCCTTGTCGAGAAGGAATTTATGAAGAAGTGTTGGAATCGTGCAGAAAAATATGTCGTGCAATTATGTGTAGAATTTCTCTTTTATTTTGTCTAAGGACATTCAATCTTCAATGGCTTGTTCTGAAATATAATCTTCAATAATTCTTTTGAGTCAATCATGCAGGTTCGTTCTTCCTCCATTTGTCAACTTCAGTAATAACTTATCTTCAGGTGTCAATTTATGCATCATTTGATCTATTAATGTGCTGAAACAATGATTATGTGATAGCTTCAAGGAATCTTCTGTGCGTCTTTGAAAATAATCGTGACCTTGCTTTGGCTAGTGAGAGGCTATTCCTTCTTGCATAGTTTCCGATGTAGTACTCGATTTTTCACTCCCACCACTCATGTATGTCTTGTTGAGTTAGCATTTATGTACACTTCTACATGCCCAAGTTCAGTACTATCGGCAACATAACCAATGTTGTAATCTAGGGGAAAGTAGGGAGTGATACTAGTAGAACCTTACATATCCATCATAGAGATACATGCATACACATAGAAAAATAGAGAGACATACATAAGTAATGAGATCCCAAAGAAGATTCATTTTATTATATGATAGATAGTAAAACACAATTACATATAAYCTCTCACATGAAGTTATCTAAGCCTTCATGTTCTTATCTATTTATACCTCTATGAGGMAGTTGTAACTACTTAATTRCCTGGGTYGGTCGRTTAASAGAGAYTCCAACYGAMTTCTACTTCTAACTAYGTCGGTCGAYCGAYGRATTCTAAGTTGACTGTCGGGTCTAATCGACAGGGTTGACTAACCCCTACAACAACCAAAATTTATAATTTTYGCTCAATTAAAATGTTTAGAATATTATGTTGATTTTAAAGAAAAAATATGAATTGTAWATGAGGAAAAAACAAAAATATTGAAAAAAAGCAAAACCTTGTAAACTTCTAAAATATAAATAAATACTTTGTGGAAAAAATGTTATATATATAATTTTTCTTTTCAATGTCCGAGCCAAGTGAAACACCAAATTGATATATAAGACCCTTTTATTTGTGGGACAAAGGACCCCCTCTTTGACTCTTAAAATCTACGATGGTATACATATCCTACCCCTTTTATATATAGACAATTTCTAACTCTTCAATATTTATTAAATAACTTTTTTAATATTTTATGAAAAAACTCAATTAAATAATTTCAAATTAAACTACCTTTTAATATTTTCAAGAATAAGAATGATACGAGTTGATCTTAAACAAGAAAGATATAAACCTCAAATGTTACATCGAGAATCGAGAATAGCAAATTTAAGATGAATCTACTCGAGTGTAATTTATATTATGTTATATTAACGCAATTCGAATTTAAAATGAATCTACACATGTGTGATTTATGTTATATTAACGCATCAGATTCTATGTGTAATATATATTATTTCCATGTTTAATCAAATGGAGTTTTAAAAAGGGAATTAGACCCTTTTTCATACTAGAAAACAAACCATATACAAATTAATTTTACAATGTAAGGAAAATTACATAAATATATCATTTTTCTTTTTTCAATCGTGTAAACTTTTTACAACCTTCCTTACATTGAACTAATGTTTTATGTTTAAAGTGTAATTTATATTTTCAATGATCAATAATATTTCATAGTCTTAGGGGAGATATGTGTGGGGAGTCTCCACGATTCCTAATATTTCATAGTCTTAGGGGTGACATGTGTGGTGACAGGTGTGGGGAATTTTTACAATCTTAAAGGAAACATGTTGTTTTACTATGTTTGGGGTTAGAAAATATCTCTAATAATCTCATTGAGGCCGAGTCATTATGGATGGGTATGTGTATTGCTTGCTTTACTATGTTTGGGAGTTATGAAATATCTTCAATAATTTTGTCGAGGCCTACTCATTATGAATGGGTATGTGTATCGCGAAGGAAGTAAGGATCAATAATTTTGTGGTTTTAGGGTACTCAATGTTGGTTATATGAGTTGTGGTTTTAGGGGACTTAATGTTGGTTATATGAGCTATGGTCAATCATGTTAACATGGGATGCAATGCTTTGAGTTATTTCTTTCGAGGATCAAACACATGGTCACTAGCTTCGAGAAGGTCTCTTTTTTTCACATCAAATGAGAGAATAATAGCAATGTTGATCATTGGGTTAAGGTTGACTCACATTTAAATTTGCGAATGATAGTAAAAAATGGGGTGATCTCCTTTAAGCCCATTCCTTAACCATATTTTAGACTCCAAATATTTCATGTCTTTTGATGCTAGGTTGTGATAGGACACATAAGGGATGATTTGGTAGGTGGTCTTTATCGCTCATGCACTTGAAGAATTTGATGGAGAGAGGAAAAAACGAATGCAATATGTGTGAAGGTGTATTGAAATGTAACACCATGTTTCCCCCAGTCTGTAAATATAACTATATTGGCCAGAGAACTATGGAAAACTCAAAGGTGTAAATGTTTGATTTGATGGACCTTTGTATAAAAGGTCGATGAATGTAAATTTGTTATGAATATGTGTTGCATGACTGTTGGAAAGTGGATGTGCTAAAAGAGACCACGATTGCTAATGAAAAGGTGGTGGAAGGGACCCAGAGCGGTTACGTTAAATTCCATCGAATCAGTACCATACTGGTTTTTACTTGCTCAAGACCAAAACAACTCTCTGACCCAGGAATGAACTTTCATTAGGATGGTAGGTGGGGAGGCTCCTCAAGAGTTAATGAGGGGATGGGGTGGAGCGCCCATCCGTAAAGCTCTCAGACCTGACCACGAACGAAAGAAAATTCGTGCCACACACAATCTTGCAGAGGGATGAAAGAAAGGAAGCATGGGGGGTGGGCAGAGGGAGCCAAAAAAAATATCACAGAGCAGAACCTAAACTCTAGAATCAGAAGGAGTTCTGAACATAGGAGAACGAGAGTAACCTTCTTCCTCGTCTATTTTTCTGTATAGGGAGAAGGAGAGTAACCTTCATCCCTAACTTCCGTTGAGTTTGAAGTAAGAGATTGAATCTCAGAGCATCGTGGTCTAAGCTCGGGGGTGGCTAGTGATAAATCCATTGGGAGTGACTGAGCCTATCGTAGAGTGGAAACGAGCACCCCTCTCAGCAGTCGCATCACACCTTATGGTTCTAATAAGTGTTTTATGCCTTGTATTTTGAATTGAATATCATGGATACATGCTCATGTTTATACGCCCATAAATGGTTTCTGTATGCTATGGTTTCCTTGTATTTTAGATTGGAAATAATGAATGCATGTGTATACTTATATGTCACAATTGGTTTCTATATAAACTGAGTAAGTCCAAAGTATGAGTCTGTTCCACTGAGAATCGTCCCATGTGCTTGATTCTCTTGGTGTTCTGGTTTAATCCCTCGAAAGAACCTTCCCTAGGGAATTGCACCATATCTTAGAGTCAAAGTAAGCTCCTTGGTATGGTTACCACTACGGTAAACCCACAAGGTTACCTTGCCCCGATGTCATAGCTCATAGCTCGGTGAGTTAGGAAGGCACTTCATGCAGGTCAGTAGCCTAGGGACATTGAAAAGTACCCAAGACCTTATCCAAAAACCCAACTAAGATCAGGGATAATTGCCCAAGAACCATCTGAAGGTTCATTTGACTCGGGTCTGGAAACCCTGTGCAAGAAGGAGTTATCTCTCTAAGGTTTCAGAGTCGTGGGAGTTTGAGGCTCCAAGAGGTTGAATTTAGTTACCCAAATTCATAAAGGATAGCGAGTCCAATTATCGAAAGGGAGTATCCTTTCGTTTGGTAGATGAACGGACGAGATCCTTTTGGAAGTATCCCAGGTCTGTCAGGACCAATGGATCTAGAGGAGGAGTGAAGGCGTTAACGCCTTGACCCCTTTAGTCTTTGTAAGTAGCGATGGAATCAAGACTGTAGATCCCAGGATCCATCAGGAGCTACCTAGACCATTGATCTTAACCCTTGTGTAGGTGGGAGAGTGGACTCGTCAAAGTCTTGAAAGTCCCGAAGTGATCAGAACCATCCACTGGCAGAGAACACATGGCGAAGGATCAACGCTTCCCTGACTCACTACTGAAGGAAGTCAAAGGGTAGAGTTTTGTGAACTCACGAGACCCGAACTCACAATTTGATCTGAACCATCGGATCATAGGAGAACCATGGCTGTTGATCTAGGCGGGGGGATATCGAGATTTCAGGGTTCGGGATTTAGAAATATAGGCATTGGTTGTGTTCCAACTTCATGAAATGCGAAGTCCCGACAAGTTCGGAATATTAAGCCCCCAGTCATGATGAATGGTCATGTGGGCGAAAGATTAAGGGAGGAACTACCAAAGATCGATATTTCGAGGAATGGAGAGTCAGAGCTGGCTCACGTTCATTATCCTGATACGCGAAATCGCGACGCGATCACAACCGTCGATTGAGGGGATAGCACGGGATAGTAGATCTGGCCTTGGAGAGAAGCCAAAGGTCGGGGATTTAGGGAAACATGCGTCAGGATTGAATCGCTTGCAGAAGTCTCGAAGTCCTGAAATATGAAGCGCCTTTTTATAGGCGTGCGGTCAAAACCTGTGGTCGCATAGGTGAAGCTCGTGCCTTGTGCATGTTCGTGATGATGGGGTTTCAATAGGGTCTCTGGATTGGATATCCAGATTTCAATAGGAAATCAAAGAGCTAATCCGACTCTCAAATGATAAATTTTATTTAGTTCTCACTCTAAGCGTGGGAGTGTTACAAATTGGTATCAGAGCATGGTTACATCACTCAACCTGTTTGGGATCATGGACGAGAACATTAGGAGGTGGCCTCTTACCTTACTCCCTTCCTAAAAGGCTGGTTAAGCCCTTATTATAGAAATAATTACAACCTACTATTGTAATTCCCCGAATTCTGAAACAGTATGCCACCTGTCCTCTCACCGATTCCTGTGGCCCCACGCTCCCTTTAGTTGTTGGGATATCGCGTTTCACGATTCCAAATTGCAAGAGTATCCTGTCGTCAAGACCTCCGATATGTTGAACCCCGAATTCATCAGATCTTTCGACACGCGTCCCAACTGATGGACAGTCCAGATTGAACCTTGGACTTCGCCAATCACAAAGTCAAACCATTCACCTATATGAGCCCCGATGACTGAATCCTCGGTTGAGTGATCACATGACACGTGTCCTTATTGAGATCCACGACTATGATCCCCTCGCTATTTCGGAACTCAAAAGGTCTCAGGCTCTTGACTTCTGAACCTCCGATATGCTGATGACTCCTGGTTCCTGCCACTTGTCCCAACAGATGGACGGCTCTGAGCTCGTAGAGATTTCCACGATGGATTTGCCGATCTCTGGTCCACGGGATTTCCGATTTCCCGAATCCTGATGCCTCAATGTCCCGATGCTTCTCGGGGTTTCCACTCTTCTCATGAAGATTTAAACCCTGCGTAACTCCTGTCAAACGGATGGTTGACGGGTAACCATTTGATGATCCAACAGCTCACGATCCCTAGAGCTTGAGATCCGGATGCATCCGTAACCTCCCCACTTCTTTACCAGATCAGATGGCTGGCGGGATTTCGCAAATCCTCTCCACAAGATCCTGACCGTCTATCTTCTCCTCCTCGATACGTTCATGAAGTGAACCAAGGACTCCTTCCCGGACTTAATCACCTGTGAAACAAACCTCCGTCGCCTTGAGTCACTCGATACGCTCCAACTCCTTATGCTACCTCCAATAGCTTCAAAGGATTTATCCCTTCTGAGCTTTCTCACGACTCTGAGTCTTAGAGAAGTTTTTTGCGCGCACTCCTTGCGGCAACTCTCAGACACTTCCAAGTGCTGAGTACCTTCGACCCCACGCACACCTGCAGCAGCAGTCCTTCAATGCTCCGCTCAGATTCACAACTGAGACTTTCCTTAGCCTGCGCACTCCTTGCACGGCTCCTATGAACCAATTTCACTTCTGGGTGAACGAGAACAAGAGTTAAACTATCTGAGCTTTCTGTCTACGCACTCCTTGCGGACAAATTCAACTGCACTCCTTGGAGGAATCCTTTCTCAGATAGAGAAACAATTGAAACTCTTTCTCCTACTTCCTTTCTCAGATTTCAAACACTCAGTAAGAAATCATTCATACATAGCATATAAAGTAAATGCATAACAGGAAGTAAATACTCATGAGCATAGCATTCAACATACATACACAGAGAACAAACACAAAGCCATGGATTTGAATCAACTTCTTCTATTAATTCAAGCTCTGTACATGGGTGTTTTTCCACAGCTCTCTGCTCCTCTTCTATGCTCTTCCTGCTTCAATAATAATACAAATGCACAATGAGGGTGTCTATATCCCGTTTCCCTCTTGCGCTCTCGAACAATCTAATCTATAATTAAATTTCTATCTACTTGCATTAACTACTTTAAATGTCATCTATCTACTAAGGACGAGAGCAATCCACTCAAGGTCCATTACAATATACAAGTGTGCCTCATCTTAATGGCTCATTTAAGATCGCGCAACAACTTCAAGGTGTTTTCAAAACTTGTGCTAGCGCTTGTCCAACTGTCTGATTGTCTCCACGCTGGCTCGCTTGACGTGGGAGATGCTCCTGCATCATACTCCCTCGCTTGAAAACTTTCATGGGCCCCTGTCCATGAGCTCCTGCATGGTATGTCCATGCTTCTGTATCTCTGCTTCAGTCTCCCAGCTGCCATCTTCAACTGGATGGCCTTTCCATTTGACCAAATATTCAAAATATTCTTTCCTTCTGGTCTTCTTACCAATTCTTTTATCCAGTATTCACTCCATCTGTGGATTTTCTACAACTGACATTTGCTTTCGCCACTGAACCTCTGACTGTTCATTTTCTTGTCCTGGTTCCTCAGGCCTATATGGGTACAAATTTGAGATATTGAATATCGGAGAAATTCTGATCCCATCGGGTAATTCAATCTCATAAGCATTCGCCCCAAATTTTCTCAAGACCCTACATGGTCCGATTTTCTTCATGTTCAACTTATTATATGTTCCCCTTGGGAACCTTTCTTTCCTCAAATGTGCCAGAATCATATCACCAACCTCAAACTGGATTTGTCTTCTATGTTGATCGGCTCTGCGCTTATACTCCTGACTTGAATTCTGCAACCGCTCCTTCACTCAGTTGTGAAGTTCCTTCATGACTTCTGTGAAATCTTTTGTACTAGTTCTCCTAGTTGCATTCTGTTATGAATCCCTCAATTCATAAATTCCCCTCAGCTGTATGCCATAAACAATCTGAAATGGACTCTGTCCTGTACTTTTGTTCACTGAGTCGTTATACACAAACTCTGCCTGCAGCAATATGTTGTCCCAACTGTTGTGGTGCTCTGTCACCAAGCTTCTCAGCAAATCTCCCAGACTTATGTTTACCACTTCTGTCTATCCATCCGTCTGAGGATGATAAGATGAACTAAATAACAAGTTAGTTCCCAGCTTCTTCCATAAGGTTCTCCAGAAATGCCCTATGAACTTCGTATCTTTGTCCAAAACTATGCTCCTTGGCAAGCCGTGAAGTCGAATGACTTCTTTGAAAAACAGGTTCGCGATGTGAGTTGCATCACTGGTTTTCTAACATGGAATGAAGTGTGTCATCTTAGAAAATATATCCACCACCACAAAGATTGAATCAAATCCTCTTTGCTTCCTTGGCAACCCCAATATGAAATCCATGCTAATTTCATCCCACGGCTTCTCAAGTATGGGCAATGGTTGATAGAACCCCGCATTCTGCCTCTTTCCCTTCGCATGCTGGAAAATTCTACATCTATCCACAAATCTCTTGACGTCTGCTCGCATTCCCGGCCAAAAATATGACTCATTCAATTTCGCGAATGTCTTGTCGTGACCAAAATTCCCTGCCAATCCTCCACTGTGTTTCTCCTTCAGCAAGTTCTCCCTCATGGAGCATTTTGGAATACATAGTTGATTGCCTCTGAACAACAATCCTTCCTGGATCATGTATTCTATCCATGTGCTTCTGTCTCTGAAAACCGGATTCTCAGCTGTTTCATATGCCTCCTGAAAATATGGATCATCTCTGTACATGTCCCTGAGATCATCAAAACCCAACGTTTTGACTTTGAACTCCTGCAACAACAAACACTTCCTGTTCAAAGCATCAACAACT
Source organism: Picea sitchensis (assembly GCA_010110895.2). NCBI lineage: Eukaryota > Viridiplantae > Streptophyta > Pinopsida > Pinales > Pinaceae > Picea > Picea sitchensis. The sequence continues at coordinate 10,120 of SNQJ01S0050305.1, read as the reverse complement.
TTGTTAGCAGTTCCAGAAATATGTTTAATCACAAAAGTGAAATTTTTCATATACTCAACCCATTTGACATGTTTCTGATTCAACTTCTCCTGTTGAGTCACAAACTGTAGTGCATGGTTGTCACTGTATAGAATAAATTCTTTAGGAATCAAATAATGCCTCCACTTCTTCAATGCCTGTATGATGGCATAAAACTCCTTATCATATGTGGAATACTTCACCTTTGCTTCATTCAGCTTCTCGCTGAAATACGCTATCGGCTTGTCTTCCTGACTTAAGACTGCCCCGATTGCAAATCTGCTTGCATCGCATTTTACCTGAAATTTTTTTCGGAAATCAGGCAACACCAGAACAGTTTGCTCTGTGATCTTCCTCTTCAACAAATTGAAACTCTTTTCAGCTTCTTCTGTCCAGTGAAAAGACTTATGCCGCTTCTTCACTGTATCCATCATTGCTGCACTAATTCCACTAAAATTTCTGATGAATTTTCGGTAGAAACTAGCCAATCCGTGAAAACTTCTCACCTCAAATATGTTCCTCGGTGATGGCCAATTTTTAATTACCTCCACCTTATCTGGGTCCATCCTCAACTCATTTTTCGAAATAACAAATCCTAAGTAAATGAGCTATGTCTTCATAAATGAGGATTTCTTCATGTTTATCAACAACTTCTCCTGCTGTAGCTTCTTCATCACAATAGCTAAATGCTTCATATGTTTAGCCACTGATTTACTAAATATCAGTATGTCATCCAAATACACGATGACAAATTTTCCGACGAACTCCTTCAGGACTTCATTCATCAACCTCATAAAAGTACTCGGCACATTTGTTAAGCCAAATGGCATAACAAGCCATTCATACAGCCCTTCATTCATTTTGAATGTTGTCTTCCACTCATCACCTTATCTCATGCGAATCTGATGATATCCACTTTTCAAATCAATTTTTGAAAAGTATTTTGCTCCACTCAAGAAATCCATTAAATCATCCATCCTCGGAAATGGAAATCTGTACCTGATCGTTATCTTATTGATCGCTCTCGAGTCGGTACACATCCTCCATCCTCCGTCTTTCTTCGGACTGAGTACTGTTGGAACAACACACGGACTCAAGCTTTCTCTGACCAAACCTTTATCCAACAAATCCTGGACTTGTCTTTTGACCTCTTCATTCTCCTACGGCATCAACCTGTACGCAGCTTTATTCGGCAAACTAGCTCCTAGTATGAGATCAATATGATGACTCACACTTATGATCGGTGGCAACGAACGAGGCAATTCATCCACTACAATATCAGCGAACTCTTCCAGCAGTTCCTGAACTTCCACTGGTAAATCATCCACTCTTGTGCTAGTTAGAACAATCCTTGGCTTCCTGACCACAAAGAACTGTGGATCCTCTTTCTTCTTGACCTCTGTAAGAAGTTCCTTCCCACTCATGAGAAGTACTATGTTGCTTACTTCCGGATTTACTTCCTTATCCTTGATTGGAAGCAACATGTGTGTCCTCCCATTCTTCTCCAGGGTGTATGTGTTCATTCTTCCATCATGAATCACATTCCTGTCATACTGCCATGGTCTACCCAAAAATAGATGACAAACATACATAGGAATGACATCACATAATATCTTATCATTATATCCTCCTATCTTGAATTCAACCAAGCATTGTTTAGTGACAGTTACCTGGTGTCCTTTTTGTAGCCACGAAACTCTGTATGGGCTTGGATGATCAGTCGTCTCTAGCTTCAGCTTCTCTACCATCTCTGTAGATACGAGATTATCCGTGCTACCTCTGTCTACGATGACCTTGCACACCCTGTCCTTGGTCTTGCAAGCAGTCCTGAATAGTCTGGTCCTTTGGACTGAACTCTCCACTTCCTTCTTGGGTGTCAAAAGGAATTTTTGCATCATGAGCGATCTTACACCTTCTGCGTCTTCAGCCTCAACATCCCACCTCTGCGCCTCAGTGATGTGAGCTTCTCCAATGTCCTTTTTCTCTGGACACTCGTAAGACTTGTGTCCATTTTTCCCGCATGTGAAGCATGTGATTACTCCACCTCTTCCTCTTCCTCTACCTCTAGTACGAGGAAAAGTGTTGTTGTCAGCATAATCTCCTCTCTGCTCAGTATGATGTCCTCTCTATTCATCATATCGCCCTCACTGTGATATTCCACCCCTCTCTGTCCGTGTCTGAGGTTTCTTCCAGTCGTCCCTGGGCTTCTCGGTTCTTTCCTTGACAACAGATTTTCCTCTGGGTTGACTTTTGCCTCGACCT
>SNQJ01S0050304.1:4238-21089 GCA_010110895.2 Picea sitchensis | reverse complement strand
TGCGGCAAGAAAGAGACCAAGCAGTGCCAGATTTCACAAATATCTTCCATACCTTGCACACCAGGTTGGGTATCAAAGATTTGGAGTGACATTTGGTGCTCAAGTATCATGGTGCTCTGCATAGACACATCTAGACCAAAATGGAATTTCTAGACATCTCATCCTTGGGCGCGGCCTACCGATATGTCGTCAAAATCGAGCAGAAGCTCAAACAAAAGACGCGCTAATTTGGGCCTGGGAACCCCTCACAACAAAATCCAGGAAAGGGCAGCTCCAACCCACTGAACAAAGGATAGAGAAAAGATGGACAGTATCAAGACAACCAATACAAGCTGCAAGAAAAGAAGGACACTGGAAAGACAAAGAAAGATATCAGGAAGTGGTGCGACTTCCATAAGAGCCCTTGGCATAACACTGTTGACTGTCGCTCAAAGCAGTCGTTGGTGGCCGAAGAGAAAGCCTCTGAATCGAATGGAGATTCTGACTTCGAGAAAGAACCAGAAACGGAAAGACGGATCATTGATACGGAACCCAATGCCACCGTTGCTACCACCAAGATCCAGCTTGGTGAACCAGACGAGCCAGAAGAAGGAGAGTGCCTCTTCCATTCATATATGTGGGTAAAAGGCACCTCGCTGCACTTCATCGTTGACAGCGGTAGCTAGAAGAACCTCATCTCAGCAGAGGTCATCAAGAAATTGGCCCTGCCAACAACCCCACACCCACAACCCTACACCATTGGATGGCTCCGCCAAGGAAGCGCTCTCTGCATCGGCCAACAGTGTCGACTGTCATATGGCATCCATCCCTTCAAAGACGATGTATTGTGTGATGTTGCTCCTCTTGAAGTTTGTGATGTTCTTTTCAGCCAACCTTATTTATGGAAACGTCATGTTGTATATGAGTCTAGGCCTCGTAGTGTTATTATTACTTTGAACAGGAAATTGTACATGATACCCGAGGCAGTCCCACCTAGTGCTATTTCCTTGATCTCTGCTAAGCAATGTAGGAAGGTGATTCTCTCTCAGAATAAGAAAAATATCACAGCCACATCCAGGGTATCTGCAGCCGACCTCTCCACACAACAGAAGCAAGTAGATAAGGTCATGGAAGAATACTCAAATATCTTATCCTCACCTATAGTGGTACCTCTGCACTGCCAGGTCAAGCACCCCATCGATCTGACCCCCGACGCACCGCTGCCCAATGGGATAGTCTATTATCACTCTTTGTTAGAGAATGAGGAGATCAAGAGATTCACCAATACTTTTGTAGTGGTGTATCTGGATGACATTCTAATTTACAGAAAGACTTGGGACGAGCACTTACAACATATTCAACAGGTTTTGCACACCCTACGTAAGCACAAGCTATACGCCAATATGGAAAAATGCTCCTTCGGCATGGACACGGTCCATTACCTAGGCTACATCATTGATCAGCATGGCGTAGATGTGGATTCAGCCAAGATCCAAGTCATCCATGATTGGCCAGGCCCAACAACACTCACTGAGCTTCGGAGCTTCTTGGGACTTGCTAATTTCTACCACAGGTTGGTGTTGGGTTTCTCCCATATTGTATGGGCCCTCAACCAAATAAACAGGGGTGCTGGTAAGGTGAAATTTGCGTGGGGCCGGTCCCAACAACAAGCATTCGATGATTTGAAGCAGTTCTTGTGCTCAGTCCCATTACTTTCACTACTAGACCTGCAACATCCCTTTGAGATCGAGACATATGCTTCAGACTATTTCGTGGGCGTCATTCTCACTCAGCACGACCACCCCGTGGCCTATCATAGTGAGACACTGTCAGACATTGTCCGTAAGTACCCTACTTACGACAAAGAAATATACTCCATTGTGCAAGCATGTCACCAGTGGAGACATTATATTCTTGGGAAGGAGACAGTCATCCACACTGATCATAAGCCACTGTAGTTCATGCAGACACAGGGAAAACTGCAAAATGACCACCATCAAAAGTGGTCCACATACTTGCAGCAGTTCCACCTCAACATCAAGTATAAAACATGAAGCACCAATCGCATCACTGATTGCCTCAGTAGACTGCCAGTCACGACACTCACCACGGTGCTAGACTCTTGCGACCATGAGACATCTGGATGGCCCCAACTCTATGAGATAGACCCTGACTTCGCCACCACCTACCAAATGTTGGGTGCAAATGCAGTTGTCGATAATTTCCATCTTCAGGATGGGTTTTTGTGTCGTCTAGGCCATATATGTGTTCCATCAAGTGAGCGAGTGAATATGATCTAGGAAGCCCACTACAGTCAAGTGGAAGGAAACTTCGGCATCGAAAAGAGAGTGGCAAAGCTACAAAAACATTTCAACTGGCCGAAACTTCGACAGGAGGTCGGCAAGTATATCAGGTCCTGCACTGCCTGCGCTATTGCCAAACCGACCACTAAGAAACAGGGCTTGTACACCCATCTTCCTACTCCTGACATGCCATGGGAATCCATCTCAATGCACTACATGTCGGGCCTCCCATCCACCAAGTGGGGAAATGACTGTGTTTTTGTGGTTGTTGATCGCTTTTCTAGGATGACGATTCTGGTTGCCTGCAAGAAGAGCATCACAGCAGAGGCCACTGCCAAGATATTCTTTGAACGAGTCTGGGTACATTTTGGAATCCAAAAAACCATTGTCTCAGATCGGGATAGTTTATTTCTCATCACATTCTGGTCGAGCCTCTGGTCACTGTTGGACACCAAGCTCACCAAATCCACGGCCTTCCTCCCCTAGAAAGATGGCCAAACCGAAGTTTTAAATCGAATGATTGTACATATCCTTTGCTTGTATAATTCAAAGAACCCTCGCACATGGGATGAGATCCTTCCTTATGTCTAGCATAGCTACAACCGAGCCTTGCATAGCTCAACCAGCCACAACCCCTTTCAAGTGGGGTTGGGATTCCAACCATTGGGTCCCATAGATGTTGCTCTTCCCCTTGCGGTCACCTCAATTGACTCGTCTCCTGCTCCAAATGAAGCTGCCAAAGCCACCTGGTTCATTGAGGAAATCCAGCACATCTGCCAACAGGTTCAGGATATCCTACAGAAGTCCAATGACAAGTACAAACAATGCCATGATCAACATCGGGTGTCGCATAAGTTTCAGGTGGGCGACAAGGTTTGGTTGCACTTGCAGAAAGAATGCCTTACAGGACCCCATCGGAAGCTTTGTCCACTCCGTTATGGACCGTACACTATCACCAAGGCCATGGGGGATAATTCTTTTGAGCTCAACATTCCTCCTTTCCTTGGCCTGCACCCAATGTTCAACGTGGATCTCCTTCGCCCTTATTTCCCACCATTATTGGACACCTCAGAAGTAGCAGAACAGTTGAAGCCAACAGAGATCAACCCTGACTACATACAATAGGCATCCAATGATCATATTGTGGATAGACATATCAAGGGCACTCGACAACAAAGGATCCAGCTTTATCGAGTCGTTAAAGAAAGGCAGCTCCTACACCAAGGCAAGTGGCTCACCCGAGGCCAAATTCAACAAAAATTTCCTCATCTAATGGGGGACCTCAATGCAATGGAGACCATTTCTTCATAATGAGGGAGGAATGATCCATATGGATATCGGTGGCCACCCACCTTTTCCAACTGGCTCAAAACAGTTTTCTGACATTTTTGGAAATTTACTATTTTTAACAGTTTTTACTTCCGTGGCCATTTTGAGGGCCTAAATGAAGGTTTTTCGGCATCGAGATCCTCAATGATAACCAAAGGAATGATTTATCCCCCAAAATGAATCTCCTCGACGATACCTTTCTAACGGGCTATCACACGCCTAAAACGGAGATCGTATGCAAAAGTTAAGACCCCGGGAAGTTGATGTACTAGCTTACCCAAACGAGGCCCACATGACTTTTGGTGTTTCATATCCTAGGGTTAGGTTTTTGGATGTCTAGGATTTTTCGCATTCTTTCTTATTGTAAAAATGCCTTCAGAGCCTCATTGTAACCTTCTTCTGGCGAATGCGCGTTGTCGTCACATCTCTTCTCACAGATAAGCCGCCACCATTCCAGGAAGCTTGTTTCCGCTGCATTTTACAGTTTCATCTTATTTTGTTATTGAATAGAAAACCAGTTTTACTGTATCTCTGTTATTTTGTGTTAAGCACCTATTAATAATCTGTATTCATTTCGTTCTGCTCATAAAATCTAGATCATTTAATCTTTTTAAATTCTCCTTCAAGGTGGTCTGTTTGTTTTCTTTTTTTGTCTGGTATGGTTTTGTCTTCAACTGAAGGTGTCCCTTCAGACGAACTGTCTCCTTTTTCTATTTTCACACCAGAATTCTTGGAGGCCCTTTTTCTGAGCTCTTCCTCATGGTTATCATCTTTTGGGATTTTCTTGGTTACTATACTATGCAACAGGACTTCATTTATCTCTTGTTGTTCCTATTGTGCCTTCTTCAATTTTTCATTGTCGGCCTTGAAAACCTGTAGTTCAACAATAAGATTCCTCATTGTTTCCAACACCTCCATGGGTGAACTTCCATCACTGTTTGGTCTTGGATCTCTAGGAGGTCCTTGTTGTGGATTCCCCTCCATCCTGATTTCTGCACCTTCTTGAGCTACCATAATCAACACAAAACAGAAAAGATTTATGTTTGTAACCACAAGATTTATTAGCTTTTCATAAATCAGAATGTATACTAAGCAATTAATGTGGCCCTATTCAGGCCCAATGTTGTAAATTTTTCTCTGATACCATATGTAATGTACCTCAAAAACTATCACACAAAAAAAATAAAAATTGTTTGTACATTTATCCATGAAAAGTTCTGAGATTTCAAGCAAGTAAGATTTCTGTTATAAGGCTTGAGTCTAAAAGTTTGTTAGAATCCTTACTGTCATCGGCTGTCCTTACCATTCAACTTAAAGTTTCCTAATCGACGATATAAAAAGTGTTTACTCATCACTTCAATGTTTATCTAAGATATTGTAATTTATAATTACTTATCTATCTGTTTGTACCTATAACACTACCACGGTCTTAACAATACAAGTAACTTTGGGATTTTATGGCCAAATCCCTACATAAAAAAATATTACCATATGTTTGCAATACAAACGACTTGTAATACGGTCTGTTACTTCCATACCTCCATCTATAATGAAGACTCTCCAATGTTCTTTTACTGGTTCGTTCACTACACTATTAGAGTTGTTCCTATAACAAACATTCCTACCATGTTACTACAGTTTTCGTGGAAAAACAGAGGTTAATTGGGTTTCAGCGATTACTAATGTCGAACAAAACAATGGACCACGCTATTTGCCAAAGATCCGAAATACGGAGAGACTGTGGGTCCAGCACTTCGGGGGTTTCGGGGTTTCGCGAGTATAACAACCCAACATCAACACACAACAATTCCCGAAATCACGAAAGGTGACTAGCATTTCGGGATTTCGAAGTTCGGGATTTCGCGAGTACAACACCCAACATCAACACACAACAACTCCCGAAATTGTGAAAAGTGACTAGCATTTCAGGATTTCACGAGTATAGAAGCCAAACATCCACACACAACAATTCCCGAAATTGTGAAAAAAAGAAAGTGGGATCAACACTTCGGGGTTTCTGGGGTTCGAGACTTCATGAGTTCAAGTGCCCCAACATCTCATGTAACAAACCTCCGAAATGTGAAAAGAGAGAAGGTTGGACTAGCGCTTCAGGGTTTCGGGGTTTGGAACTTCGCGAGTTCAAGTGTCTGAACATCTCATGTAACAAACCTCTGAAATGCGAAAAGAGAGAAGGTTGGACTAGCGCTTCGGGGTTTCGGGGTTCGGAACTTCACGAGTTCAAGTGCCCAAACATCAACATATACAAACCTCCAAAATGCGAAAATGGAAAGGTGGGAACTATACTTCGGGGTTTTGGGTTTCGGAATCCCGTGACTTCAAAAGCCAAAACATCAAACACAAACAATTCCCAAAATTGAGAAAAACAAAGGAACATGGAACTAACATTTTGGGATTTTGGGGTTCGGGGTTTCGGGGTTTCAAATACCAAACAACAACACACAACAACTCCTGAATTCCAAAAGGTGAAAGGACGTGGCACCAATATTTCGGGATTCTGGGATTCAAGGTTTCAGGGTTTGGAAAAGCAAGGGAAATTCGCATAAATGTAACCAGCAAGTCACGAATGACGAAATTCACATTATTTTCATAATTCTAATATTTTTTCCTTGTACTGGTATTCTTACTTTCGTTCTGTGAAACACTAGGTGTAGAAGGATTCAATATCCGTTTACCTAACAAAATTCTGAAAATCTAAACTTATGAGTTTATATGCATATAATCTACAAAAGGGTTCAATAGGACAACAATTTTTTTGTATAAAGTAATTTCTATTATAATCACTTAGAGTCTCCTTTAATCAGTGTATTAGACACCAACAACACTAGATCTGTGCATCATAAATATAATTTCACTTCCATAAGAGTTTGGTGATTAAATATCGGTGTTCTGTCGGATCTATATTTGGATTCCTGGGTCTTTGACTATAGAAAGGATTTTCCCCACTGACGTTAATCTCCCCCTTTTCTTATTTAAGTATATACCATAATTATAGGTGCTTCCATCTAGTGTTTTACTTACAGGAGGGACATTTTGATGCAGGAGCATCGCCCACATCAAGCGAGCCAGCGCGAGAGCGGAAGACAGCTGGATAGTGCCAACACAAATTTTGAACCCTTGATATTGTTGCGTAAAACATTAATGTGTAGAGTTAATGAAGCGCACTGTGTATATTATAAATGGACCTTGAGAGGATAGCTCTCGTCCTTAGGTAGATGAGGCATTTAATTTAATTAATGCTAGTAGATAGATATTTAATTGTAGATTTGACAGTTTTAGAATTCGAGAGGGAGAACGAAATATAGACACCCTCCTTTGTACATTGTAAGAGGACTCTGGATTATCAAAAACATGAGCAAGATGAGAAGAGCAACAGAGAAACCGTATGCAGAACCACCATGTACAGATATTGAATTAATAGAAAAGCTTTGATTCAATTCCATGGTTGTGTTATTCTCTGTGTATTGTTGATATTATGCTTATGAATATTTGCTTCTGGTTATGCACTTGCTTTTATATGTTGTGTATGTGATTTCATGGTTGATTTAAAATCTGAGAGAATGAGTGAATGAGTTTCAATTGTTTCTCTAATTGAGCCAGAGAATTCCTGCAAGGAGTGCAGTTGAATTTGACCGCAAGGAGTGCGTGACTGCAGGGTTCAATTCGAGCAAGCTTTTGTCCTCGTTCATCTCAGAAGTACAGATTTGGCACCGGAGCCGTGCAAGGCGTGCGCAGGCTGGACGAAAACTCAGAGTTGCGATTCTGAGCGAAAGGGAATTGAGACTGCTGCTGCAGGTTTGTGCACAGAGTCGAAGCTTCAACACTTAGGTGTTGTTGAAGATTTGCTGCAAGGAGTGCGTGCAAAGAATTCTTTCGAAGGACCCAGGAGCCGTAAGGAAGATCTGGAGGGGTAGGTCTTCGAGTCCGTCGGGGAACGTCATAGACATATCGTGCTTGGAAAGCTAGCAGGAAAAGTTGCAGGTTATGCACAGGGTGGTGAAGGTTTTGAGGTTCAGGAGGAAATAGAGCCATCGATCTGGAGTCTTAGGGACTGTCAGATCACTCGTGATATCGCATATTGGCATATCGCGAGTCGAAGCACCAAGTCGTTGGAACGGGAGTGGTGATACCACAATCTGTGATATTCTGAAAGGATAAGCACCATTGATCGAGAGGGATGCGTGTCAAGGGATCCCAAAGAATCGGGGTTCGGAGAATTGGGGTTCTCGACGACAGAGAATGCTTGCATGTTGGATTCGCGATCCGCGATATCCCGATGGTGACGTGGAAGTGTGGGACCACAGGTGCTGGTGGAGTACAGGGGGCATCATATCAGGGATCGGGAAAAGGTAAGTCCCGATTCCATCGACATTAGGACTCGCGATCCCGCGAGTTTCGAAATTCCGATAGAAGGATAAAAGGTGGAGAAGTCAAGTCCACACGTGTCTCAGGAAAATCAGTACATCAGGATTCAGAGGTTGGAGTTTCGATTTGTTGACATCGCGAGTAGCGATCCTTCGATAGAGAGAACTCCGATAGAAAGGGGAAGAAAGTCAGCGATTGACCCACGTCGGGATTCGGGGAACTGTAAGGCATAAGGGGTGTGACTACAGAAATCGTGAAATAGCGAATTCCGATTTCCTGATTAGATAAGGGAGATCAGTAAGGAGTTGTTGTGGGTAAAGGATTCCCGAGAGGGAATTAGAGGAGCATTCACGCTCTTCGGGCCAAAGTCAGAGAAGGTACTGGTGAGAGCAATCGCTCTCCGAGGAGTGGGGAAGGTTGCGTCAGAGTGGTATCAGAGAGGGAATATCTCTTGCTTTCTGTAGTAGAGAAAAGAAGATTCACCATGCCGCCCAGGAGAGAAAGACAGTCACCTGACCCAGAAGATAGGGAGGTGAGAAGAAGAGGCAGACCGGCAGGGAATCTAGAGATGGAAAGGCAGATGCGAGATCTCCGAGCAAGACTCGAGGAGATGGAGACAACACACAGACGTGGAGTTGGAGCAGGGGATCTTAGCGATTTCGAAGTTGAAGAGGACGCTGGACATGCAGAAGAAGTCGCAGCAGAGGATGCATCAAGCGAGCGATTGATCAAAGCCATCGCCAGAATGGGTGCGAAGGCGAAAATGAACATTCCAGTCTACGAGGGGAGTCTGGATGCAGAAGAGTTGATGGATTGGATCCGAGCTCTTGATACCTACTTCGATTATGAGGATATCGAAGAGGACAAGAAGGTCAAGCATGTTGTTACGTGATTGAAAGGACATGCAGCATTGTGGTGGGAAGAGCTACAAGCTGATAGACGTTCCAAAGGCAAGAAAAAGATTAAAAGTTGGGATCGGATGATCGCGAAGATGAAGGCGAAGTTCATCCCAAGGGATTATCAAATAACACTGTTTAGGCGAATGCAGAACCTGAGACAGAAGCTGATTATGGTAAAAGAGTATACTGAGGAGTTTTACAAGCTCAACATCAGAGCAGGTCATCGGGAGAGTGATGACGAGAAGGTTGCCAGATACCTGAATGGTCTGAGGTATGACATTCAGGATGAATTGAGAATGGTAATCATCTGAAAAGTTGAGGATGCTTACCAGATGTCTCTGAAAGCCAAAGAAAAGATGAACTGTAAGAAAGGTCAGCGAGGGCGAGGCAGAAGTCAGCCCAGAGGCAAGGAAATTGCCCAAGGAGGAATGGAAGAAACCTCAGGGTAAGCTTGAGAGAGGTGGAACCTCACAGCGAGAACAACCACATGTTGAACAGAGGGCGTAGTATAGAGAGCAGGGTGGAGATTATGATGATGCAAACACTTTTCCTCGTACCAGAGGTAGGGAAAGAGGCAGAGGTGGCGTAATCACATGTCTTACATGTGGAAAGAATGGGCACAAGTCATTTGAGTGTCCAGAGAAGAAAAAGGATAGTGGAGAAGCTCACATCACTGAAGCTCAGAGGCGTGATGCTGAGACTGAAGATGCTGAAGGCGGAAGGTCGCTTGGGATGCACAAAGTTCTCTTAACACCCGAGAAGGAGGTGGAGGACACAGCTCAGAGAAGCCGACTATTCAGAACCACATGCAAGACCAAGGGCTGGAAATGTAAGGTCATCGTGGACAGCAGAAGCACAGACAATCTCGTTTCAACCAAGATGGTGGAAAAGTTAGAGCTGGAAACGACTGATCACTCGAGTCCATACAAAGTATCATGGCTACAAAAGGGACATCAGGTGAGTGTCACTAAAAAATGCTTGGTTGAATTCAATATAGGTGGGTATAATGATAAAATTCTATGTGATGTCATTCCCATGGATGTATGTCATTTGTTGTTGGGTAGACCATGGCAATATGAAAAAAATGTGGTTCATGACGGAAGGATGAACACATATACTTTAGAAAAGGACGGAAGAACACACAGATTGCTTTCGATAAAAGATAAGGAGGTGAAGCCAGAAGTAAACAATACAATACTTCTCATGAGTGGGAAGGAGCTTCTCACAGATATGGAGAAGAAGGAAGATCCACAATTCTTTGTGGTCAGGAAACCGAGGATTGTCCTGACTAGCACAAGGGTGGACGACTTGCCAGAAGTGATTCAGGAACTGCTGAGAGAGTTCGCTGATATCATCGTGGATGAATTACCTCATTCATTGCCACCGATGAGGAGCATAAGTCACCACATAGACCTCATACCAGGAGCAAGTTTACCGAATAACGCTGTGTACAGGTTGACACCACAAGAAAATGAGGAGGTCAAGAATCAAGTCTAGGATTTGTTGGACAAAGGATTAGTCAGGGAAAGCCTGAGTCCATGTGATGTTCCAACAATTCTTAGTCCGAAGAAAGACGGAGGCTGGAGGATGTGCACTGACTCAAGAGCGATAAACAAGATAACCATCAGGTACAGGTTTCCACTACAGAGAATGGATGATCTAATGGATTTCCTGAGTGGGGAAAATTATTTTTCGAAGATTGATCTGAAGAGAGGATATCATCATATTCGCATGAGAGAAGGTGATGAATGGAAGACAACATTCAAGACAAATGAAGGACTGTATGAGTGGCTAGTCATGCCGTTTGGCTTGACAAATGCACCTAGCACATTCATGAGGCTGATGAATGAAGTCCTGAGGGAATTCATTGGAAAATTTGTTGTCGTATACCTGGATGATATACTGATTTTCAGCAAGACAAAGGCTAAACATTTGAGGCATTTAGCCATAGTGATGAAAAAGCTACAGCAGGAGAAGTTGTTGATTAATATGAAGAAATATTCATTTATGCAGACAGAGCTCATTTATTTGGGTTTTGTTATTTCAGTGAATGAGTTGAAAATGGATCCAAGTAAGGTGGAAGTGATCAAGAATTGGCCATCACCCATAAATGTATTCGAGGTGAGAAGTTTCCATGGTTTAGCTAGTTTCTACAGAAAATTCATAAGGAATTTCAGTGGAATTAGTGCAGCAATGATGGACACAGTGAAGAAGCGGCATACGACTTTTCATTGGACAACCGAGGCTGAGAGAAGCTTCAATCTGTTGAAGTGAAAGATCACAGAGCAACCAGTGTTGGTGTTGCATGATTTCAAGAAGACATTTCAGGTGAAGTGTGATGCAAGCGGATATGCCATAGGAGCGGTCTTGAGTCAGGAAGACATACCAGTTGCATATTTCAGCGAGAAGTTGGATGAAGCAAAGCTGAAATACTCCACGTATGATAAAGAATTTTATGCTATCATACAAGCATTGAAGAAGTGGAGGCATTACTTGATTCCAAAGGAATTTGTATTGTACAACGATAATCATGCATTGCAGTTTGTGAGTCAACAAGAGAAGTTGAATCAGAAACATGGAAAATGGGTTGAGTATATGCAGAATTTTACATTTTTAATTAAACACATTTCAGAAACTGCTAACAAAGTGGTTGATGCTTTAAGCAGGAAATGTTTGTTGATGCAGGAATTCCGAGTCAAAACCTTGGATTTTGAAAATTTGAAGGACATGTATGCAGGAGATGCAGATTTTGCAGAAGCATACGAGGCAACTGAGAATCCAGTTCTCAGAGATCGGAGTCCTTAGATATATTATATGATCCAGGAAGGATTGCTATTCAGAGGCAATCAACTGTGTATACCAAATTGCTCCATGAGGGAGAACTTTATGAAAGAAAGCACAGCGGAGGCTTAGCAGGGCATTTTGGCCACGATAAGACATTCACGAAGCTGAGCGAAGCATATTTATGGCTAGGCATGTGAGCATATGTCAAGAGATTTGTTGACAGATGTCGAATTTGTCAGCATTCAAAGGGAAGAAAGAAAAATGCAGGTTTTTACCAGCCATTTCCTATACCAGAGAGACCATGGGAGGAGATAAGCATGGATTTTGTATTGGGTTTGCCGAGGACGCAGAGAGGGGTTGATTCCATCTTTGTGTTGGTGGACAGGTTTTCAAAAATGGCACATTTTATACCATTCCAGAAGACCAGCGATGCGACACACATCACAAATTTGTTTTTCAAGGAGATCATTCGACTCCATGGATTGCCAAGAAGTATAGTGTCAGACAGGGATACCAAACTCATAGGGCATTTTTGGAGGATGCTATGGAAGAAGCTAGGAACTAACTTGGCGTTTAGTTCATCTTACCATCCTCATACATATGGACAAATGGAAGTGGTTAACATGAGTCTGGGAGACTTACTGAGAAGCCTGGTGACGAAGCATCACAACAGTTGGGACAATGTGTTGCCACAGGCCGAATTCGCATACAATGATTCGGTGAATCAGAGTATAGGCAGAAGCCCATTTCAAATTGTGTATGGCACATAACCGAGGGGAGTTTCTAAATTGCGGGATTCAGAAAAGACGGCAACTAGCAATGCTAGCGCAGAAGAATTCGCTGAGGCGATGCAAGAACTTCATAGTCAGGAGAAGCAGCGACTGATGGATTCAAGCCAGGAATATAAGCACAGAACAGATCAGCATCGGAGACAACTTCAGTTTGAATTTGGTGATATGGTTCTGGCACATCTGAGGAAGGAAAGGTTCCCGAGGGGAACATACAATAAACTCAATATGAAGAAAATCGGACCGTGCAGAGTCCTGAAGAAATTCGGGGAAAATGCATATGAAATTGAGTTGCCAAATGGCATCGAGATATCTCCGATATTCAATGTTTCGGATTTATACCCATACAAGGCTGGAGAAGTAAAGGCTGGAACTGAGGAACCAGTGATCCAGTGGGAAAAATAATTACCAGTAGCAGAAAATCCACAAATGGAGTACATACTGGACAAGCGAGTGGGTAAGAAAACCAGGCGAAAGCAGTATTTTGAGTATATGGTCAAATGGAAGAATCACCCAGTGGAGGATGCCAGCTGGGAAAGCGAACCGATGATACATAAGCATGGACAGACCGTGTCGGAGCTCATGGACAGGAGCCCATGAAATTTTTCAAGCAAGGGAGTATGATGCAGGAGCATCGCCCACATCAAGCGAGCCAGCGCGAGAGCGGAAGACAGCTGGATAGCGCCAGCACAAATTTTGAACCCTTGATATTGTTGCGCAAAACATTAATGTGTAGAGTTAATGAAGCGCACTGTGTATATTATAAATGGACCTTGAGCGGATAGCTCTCGTCCTTAGGTAGATGAGGCATTTAATTTAATTAATGCTGGTAGATAGATATTTAATTGTAGATTTGACAGTTTTAGAATTCAAGAGGGAGAACGGAATATAGACACCCTCCTTTGTACATTGTAAGAGGACTCTGGATTATCAAAAAGAAGAGCAAGAAGAGAAGAGCAGCAGAGAAACCGTATGCAGAACCACCATGTACATATATTGAATTAATAGAAAAGCTTTGATTCAATTCCATGGTTGTGTTATTCTTTGTGTACTGTTGATATTATGCTTATGAATATTTGCTTCTAGTTATGCACTTGCTTTTATATGCTGTGTATGTGATTTCATGGTTGATTTGAAATATGAGAGAATGAGTGAATGAGTTTCAATTGTTTCTCTAATTGAGCCAGAGAATTCCTGCAAGGAGTGCAGTTGAATTTTTCTGCAAGGAGTGCGTGACTGCAGGGTTCAATTCGAGCAAGATTTTGTCCTCGTTCATCTCAGAAGTGTAGATTTGGCACCGGAGCCGTGCAAGGCATGCGCAGGCTGGACGAAAACTCAGAGTTGCGATTCTGAGCGAAAGGGAATTGAGACTGTTGCTCCAGGTTTGTGCGCAGAGTCGAAGCTTCAACACTTAGGCGTTGTTGAAGATTTTCCACAAGGAGTGCATGCAAAGAATTCTTTCGAAGGACCCAGGAGCCGTAAGGAATCTCTGGAGGGGTAGGTCTTCGAGTCCGTCGAGGAATGACATAGACATATCGTGCTTGGAAATATAGCAGGAAAAGTTGCAGGTTATGCACAAGGTGGTGAAGGTTTTGAGGTTCAGGAGGAAATAGAGCCATCGATCTGGAGTCTTAGGGACTGTCAGATCACTCGTGATATCACATATTGGCATATCGCGAGTCGAAGCACCAAGTCGTTGGAATGGGATTGGCGATACCACGATCCACGATATTCCGAAAGGATCAACACCGTTGATCGAGGGGGATGCGTGTCAAGGGATACCAAAGAATCAGGGTTCGGAGAATCGGGGTTCTCGATGACAAAGAACGCTTGCATGTTGGATTCGCGATCCGCGATATCTCGACGGTGACGTGGCAGTGTGGGACCATAGGTGATGGTGGAGTATAGGGGGCATCGTATTGGGGATTAGGAAAAGGTAAGTCCTGAGTCCATCGACATCAGGACTCGTGATCCCGCAAGTTCCAAAATTCCGATAGAAGGATAAAAGGTGGAGAAGTCAAGTCCACACATGTCTCGGGAAAATCGATACATCGGGATTCGGAGGTTGGAGTTTCGATTTGTTGACATCGCGAGTAGCGATCCTCCGATAGAGAGAACTCCGATAGAAAGGGGAAGAAATTCAGCGATTGACCCACGTCGGGATTCGGGGAATTGTAAGGCATAAGGGGTGTGACTACAGAAATCGCGAAATAGCGAATTCTGATTTCCTGATTAGATAAGGGAGATCAGTAAGGAGTTGTTGTGGGTAAAGGATTCCCGAGAGGGAATTAGAGGAGCATTCACGCTCTTCGGGCCAAAGTCAGAGAAGGTCCTGGTGAGAGCGATCGTTCTCCGAGGAGTGGGGAAGGTTGCATCACATTTCCAGGGTTGGGATGTCTAATTTCGAACTTCGCGACAACAGACGGATTATATCCACGAAAATATTTTATCTTCCACAACAAATATATATATTTCAGCAGTTAGATGTGAACATTCCAGCAGACGTATTACAAATATATATAAATACAGATTTCCTTCACATATATTCATCACAACGAATAGATATGATCATTCAAATAGTTTACATTACTGCAATTAGATATAATCACTCTTCAGATATATGACATCAATCAAACATAGCCATTCAAAATAGAGAGGGGTAGATCAACATATCTGAATCCAATTCCACGGGAAGACAAAGGGAACAACCACATTCCTCCCAACCGTAAAACAAGGCAGCGAAAACTACTTGCCCG
The DNA here is from genome assembly GCA_010110895.2 of Picea sitchensis. Lineage (NCBI taxonomy): Eukaryota > Viridiplantae > Streptophyta > Pinopsida > Pinales > Pinaceae > Picea > Picea sitchensis. The sequence continues at coordinate 5,868 of SNQJ01S0050304.1, read as the reverse complement.
ATTCACCCCCTAGCCTGACCATGAATCCATGAGGGAGAACTTGGAGACTCCTCAACAATATTCCAATTTTTTCAGCAGTTATCCGCTTGCCTCACACTCTCTCATTAGTGCTCATAACAACAAGAGGACACACAATCCTTTCCCATCATACTTGGCAGCATCCTGCCTCCTCGCATATGTTATTTATCAATTTTTGCCCAGGTATTTTTCCCTCCTTTGGGGATTTTCACATCTTTTCTTAGTCCCTGATTTTCAGGGGTTGTCAGTGGCCAAATATCTGATTTTCCACTTGTAATAATCATCCCAGAGGCAGTTCCAACATGTTTCCCACTCATGGAGTCATGGTCAACTAATTTTTAACATGGTTGTTCCATTTGTCCTCCTGCATTTAATATATAAATGTTTTGTTTTTATACAAGTGTCATAGTCAACTAGTTAGTTGAGTTAGATCAGATCTTTGCCCAACAGTCACAATAATTAATTACAGTTATTAAATTCGAAATTCAGAATTTCCATAAATGGAAAAAAATTCCAAATTCAAATTTGCCAAAAACGAAAATAAATTTCGAGCACATTTCAAAAATAAAAAATATTTTATTTTTGGGGGATGTCACAAGAACATCTTGGTTTACCCTCAAATCCAAGATCAATTTATACAAAAACAAAAAAATTGGGAGCTTTGGTTACCCAAACAAATTTCTGAAGGCTCCAAAGATAGAAGTAAATTGTCATTTCACGCTTACACAACCTAACTCAAAGATTTCTTTACACAATTATCCACATTTTCATAGATTTACAAATAGACAACAACTTTCTTAGATTCCTTTCAACTTCTAAAGCTAAGATAATAAAATTCTTAGATCTCAGGTCGAGCTATCTCAACAAGTTTCGAACACATCCACCAAACATTCCAGATAGCTCAATAATGCATACAAAATATCTTCCAAAGTTTCTATATGTTGTTTACAAATAAGTGTTTCCAAAAGGGATTTCTATATGTTGTTTACAAATAAGTCTTTCCCAAAGGGATTTCTATAAGTCTTTCCAAAAGGAGAATGCACTTAGTAATTCAATCATTTTTGACAAAATTGGAAGATGTAATAAGCACATGCGAGACACGTAATAATTGGAAGATGTAATAAGCACATGCGAGCCATGTAATATTCAATATGTAAATCTTTTATTTGGATAATGATTGAATTATATTCAATGCATAGTGGAAAGTGCAAGATAGAAAGTTGGTAAAGATAAGAAACCACTTGTAATGTTTAATTAAATTGAAAGATGTATATGTTGTTTACAAATAAGTCTTTAAAGGAGAACGCACTTAGTAATTCCATCATTTTGTTTTTGACAAAATTGGAAGATGTAATAAGCACATGCGAAGTATGTAATAATTGAATTTATGTAAATCTTTTATTTGGATTGTTATTGGATAAATCCGTGAGTGCGGACACAAACCGATCTCCCTAGATCCACCTGGATCTAGAACAAAACATGACAGAATATACCGCTTTCCCTAGATCTAACTATTGAATTAAATTGGAAGTGAGAAGAAGATATGTACCTTATAATCGCTTCCTTGGTCTCTGTTGTTCCTTGCTTCGCTCCAGCGCTCTTGTGCGGTCAA
>SNQJ01S0050303.1:64767-93684 GCA_010110895.2 Picea sitchensis | reverse complement strand
CTCAATAACTTCATTTTCCTCATTCTCCACTGGGAACTTTGATACAATTTCAAAAAATACCAATGACTTCTTGGACTTGGCAGAGGAAAGATCCAAATTGAACTCTTGAAGAACAAAAATCCACTTATTGTACTTTCCACCAAATGAGAGTCGTCTTGCATAATAGAATATAGTGCCAGAGACGCTAAACAATGTGAAATGTTGCTAAGGCCATTTTTGTCAACATGAGAGTACTTTAGTTCAGGGCCTAAAAAAGTGTGACTCGAGTAATAGATGACATCCTCATGGAGCTCATCATCTTCCTAGACTAAGACCATGCCAATCGAATATTCAATTTCTACGAGATATAGAAGGAAATATCTATTATGATCTGGGGGGTTAATCAAGGGAGTGGACACTAGAGCCTTCTTCAATGCATCGAGCAAACATTGTTCCAAGGGAGTGGACACTAGATCCTTCTTCAATGCATCGAACAAACGTTGTTTCGACTCATCCCAATGAAAAGGATACCCTTTATTTAAAATTCACATAATTGTTTTTTGATATTAACATAGTTTTATACAAAACGTCGAAGAAAATTTCCCTTTCCCTGTAAACTATGAAGTTGATGCACTGTGTGTGGGGGAGGAAATTGTGTTATTGCCTCTACCTTTAAATTTTCAACCATGATCCCTTTAGTTGAAACAATGAATCCTAAGAGACATCCTGATGTTGGATAAAATATTCACTTGTGTGGATTCAATCTAGTTTGATAAGGGTGACATATTTCGAAGACAAGGAGGAGGTGTAAAACGTGTTGCGCCCTCTTACACGAATGGGTAGTGAGATCATCCAAATAAGCCTCCACAATGTTCTTAATCTCGTGAAAATAAAACATCATGGATCGCTGAAAATTGGCTCTAGTGTTTTTAAGGCCAAAGGGAATCTTCTTGTACGCAAAGGTTCCCGAAGGAAAAATACAAGTTGTATTGTGTTGGTCCTTTGGGAAAATTTGTATCTGGTTATAACTAGAAAAAATATCCATAAAAGAGAAAATCTTACTTCACATGCCCTTGTCAAGGATCTGATAGATGAATGACATAGGGAAATTTTCCTTAGGACAAGCTTTATTCAAATCATGGAAATCTATGCATACACAAATCATACCCTGTTTCTTGTCGACCAAAACAAGGTTAGACTCCTATTCTGTCAAAGGTACTCAATAGATAAAGCTGGATTTGAGAAGCTTCTCCACATCAACTTTGATTGATGTTGTTTTCCTTGGGTTAACCGGTTGGAACTTATTCTGAATAAGCTTGACGTTTTTGTATGTTCAAATCTCATGCTAGAAAATCCTAGGATATATGTCAGGAATTTCCTCGTACAACTAGGAAAAACATCATGAAATTCTTTGACAAGCGTCGTATATTGACGAATTTCATATTGAGAACAGTTTTCTCCGATAAATACATTTTCAACAACATCAAGCACTCTATAAATGTTGATCGGGACAATTTTCAATATATCCACCATATTCCCTTCAACATAGATGTTATTCTTTGATAAAGGGTTCACTGTCCAATTATCATTTTCACTCACAACTAACTTAAATTATCCTTTTTCCACACGACTGATATTGGGGAGAAAATACAATCAGTGATGCATATCCTCCCAGGGCCTTTCCGACCCAGTCATTACCTCGATAATAGCTTCGTCTGACGACATAAAAATATTAATAAAATATTGAGAAGTTGAAGAATTATGAGCCCAGACGGGCTCTGGGTACTAATCATCCTCCTCTTTTCATCCAGGAGTTTGATCAAGGTCTCTAGTAGTGCACTGAAAAACTTGATAGGTGATCCCAACTGCAGCAATGGCATGGCCATCCCAACATGTGTGTGACCATCAAAAGATCTATTCATCATCATTGACAATCTTCATATTCAATTATGAGTTTTCAGCAGCTATTGATGCCATTTCGTTTCTTCTTCTTGCCGGGTGAGTAGAGATGACCAAACTCCAGGGAAAGCCCTCGTTTTATTGGTAGAATAATGAGCAAAGATGACCAGACTCCAATTTCTTCAATAGTGATTACTAATGGACAACAAGCGGAATAATTTGTTGGTTGTAGTCTCTTTCATAGTGACTACGCATTATTTCGCAATTTCTGTACAATAGTTTAGCATGATTTTAAACACGAACTTCAAGTTGGATCCTCCTTCCAGTTGGAGCTAGCGAATTCAGGGATTTCTAGCTTCCTTGAGGTTGGAGCCTGTAAATAGGGGGTTGGAACCTACTTCCAGTTGGTGATGGAGAATTTGGAAATTGATGCTTCCTATGAATGTAATCTTTTGATATATAAAGAAAACATTATGGTTTTCTGTTTGAGTTTCCATTAAGAGAAATACTACGTAATGTGTATCTGTTGTTATGATGTGATCCATTTTTATGGTTTATGTGTTTATGATATGTTAAATGAAATCATAGAAGAATGGAATCATTGATTAGTTAATTTGTGATTGAAATTGGTAAAAGTGTTCAATACTAATTCACCCTACGTCCTGATATTGGTGAATATTCCAAGACCTAGGACCCTAAACCATGGTCAAAAAGGAAAACAAGGGCCTCAAGTGTTATGAACAAGGCCTCCAACTATGACACATTCACTCTATGTGGTTTCATTCGACTCGTAGTGGTATCATAGGTGCCATTGGGTGGTTCTACACAAAGGGGTTGGTTGAGGGGGCTTGACTATTTACAAAGGACGAGAATAGGTCATATTCCCTTAAAAGAAGGTTTTAGTGCTAAGGTTTTCTTTTTAAACATTCCAGGGAGAGGGAGTTTTACATGGTTATTATTTTGTGTGAAAATGGTGTGCACTTGTTTTAATAACATGCAAGATCTTGTGGATTAAAAAAGAAAAGGTAGGATCTTTTATATTCTTTTGTGTTCAATGAATTGGATGCTTTGGTTTTAGCTTCAAAATGACAAATTGTAGTGGTTTAGAATACATAAAAAAAACACATGCACTTTTTTCTAGCTTCCTATTATCATCTCCATGTTTTACAAGGATTTTAAAGATGGTCCACATATTCATCGCTAATAAAATTTCACACTTATATAGCTTTATATGAAAATTACGTATTATTATTATTGTAGTGGCAAATCTACGTTTTAATCCTTCACCTCATAATTTTAGGATTTTATTATTTTCCATCATTTTAATTTTATTTTATAAGTTTCATACTTTTACAACATATTATAATAAGCTGTGCATGTACCTCAAATAATTTCTCCTATTCAAGAGATTGCTTTTATTCTAGATTTCCATTGCAACGAACATGTCATGAGAGGGAAACATTATCTTACACCATCTACGGCGTGAGGCCGAGTCAGGACAGGAAGAGTACTTGAGGCAAAGGTCGGTTTTGTTTGGCCTTTAGCCTACGCCTATAATATATGAGGTACGTGTTATACCATACACCTCATATATTATATTAGCTTGGATAATATGTGGGGTATTTGTATTGCATGGGATATGTGGGGTGGGTTTACATTAGATGTATATATATATATAATGAATTATGAATAGATTTTATAATTTAAAATATGAAGTGTAAAAAGAATATGTATATTTTATGTATTATGTTTTTATATTAATTATTTTATTTATATATATTACAAAAATACTTTATTTTATGTGTACATTTATATTATACTAAAAAGTAATTTATAAGTTTTTTATTATTATGAGTATTTACTTGCAACACTATCAAGGTTAATTATGGGTTGCCATTCATCATTTATAACATGATAAATAAATATTGTAAATTCAAGGAATGTCAACTCATCTTCTAGGGATAATGTAATCCTCTAAAATGTGATTTTCTCTTGTAAATTTGATTTTGAATAAGTTCTCAAAATTTGACAAGTTAATTAGGTACAAAAACCTAATTAAAAGGAAAATGTGTTATGTAAATATCATTAAGATAATATTTCATACCTATATCAGCTAAGATCCTAAAAATTTTGGAGCTAGATCCTAAGAAATTTTGGAGGAAAATTATGACTCGTAAAACTAAAGAAATAATATGATTCATTTGAGGGACTAAACTTCATATCTTAAATTTTTTTACGGATTCCCTAATGTCATGGACAACATTCAAACCCTTCCTATAATGAATGAATTGTTTTCTATAAAAGACATAGAGTTTGGGGTTAAGTGGCTTGCAAAAGACAAAAATAAGGACATTGAATGCTACCAAGCATAAATTTTAAAAATTGGACGGTCTATCTTCATGTCTCACATCCACAAGTTTTTCAATTTAGCAGTCAAGTAGAGATTCCCTAAACCTTAGGTACCTATTTTTAAAAGTGGGGATAAAAACAATCACTTTAATTATAGGACCATTAATGATTATCCCCCCTTTAGCCAAGTGATATGGAATTATTTTGGAAAAGATGCTCAACATATGGCTAGAAAATGACGAAAAAAGAGCTAAAGGCCACACCAAATTTAGGAGCTACCATTCAACTGTGGACCACCTTGTCCTACTTAGGATCATTACAAAGAAGTGTCACAATAACGAAATCAATTTGTTAAAAATTGTTTCATTGATTTTATAAAATATTTTGACACAGTGCCCATGACTAACCTTTGGAATATGCTAGAGGAGCTAAAAGTCCCTTTCGAGTTGAGAGTTATTGCGATAAGGTTGAACAAGAACATTATTTCCAACTTTAGGAACATTAAGGGTTGGTCGAAATAAATTTATTTTAATATAGGAATTAAGAAAAGTTGCCCCTTATCCCCTACCCTTTTTGGCATATGCATTGACAAGTTAGAGGGTTGTTTGGAAGAAGAAGGTTGTATCAACCCAACTCTCGTTGGTATAGTCATCATCCTCCTTCTTTTTCTTGACGATAAATTGTTCTTATGGCGAGGAGTCCCTATCATCTCAACAAGAAACTCAAAATTCTCAAATATTTATGCTCTAGTACAAGTATGACTATTAATACTAGCAAAGTGAAGGTTATGATAATTAAATTAAAAATTATCACTTACACTAATTTTGTATATGACAACAATATCTTGGAGGAGGTGACTTCATACAAATATATCGAAATCAATCTTCATCACAAGTTCAACTGGAACTTTACCAATGAGAAAATGATAAATGGAGGGTGGAAAACTTATTACAGGCTTGAAAACAATTGTGAATCAACGGGCCTTTAGCTATGAGATAAGAATAAACTCCTCTTTGAGACTTGTGTCACTCTTGTTATCTTATATGGCTGTGAAGTTTGAGATTGCAACATCTTTAGACAATTCTGCAGAAATATAGAGAAAATCCAAAAGTATTTTATCACTTATAATCTTAGAATCAAAGGAAATAAACCTTATCCTATCTTCCTCATAGAAGTGAGTATTTTCCCCATCGAGAGCACAACTATGACTAGGTACCTAATGTACAAGACCAATAAACAAAATAGAAGACACGATGCTTCCTAAGATTGCTTCAAACTCCAGTCAAGACCACCTGCTCAAACGAGGTTTGCATAAATATGCCAAGTCTTTCCTAAATCATTGGGGTATAAAGGAAGAGGTCACTTTGCAAGATACATATAGTATTAAGCATATTATTGCATCTAAATTTAAGAAGAAATTGTGGTGCAATAAAGAATTAGAGGATGAGAGAAAACTAAGATACTATAAGGAGGTGATTAACCTTAATCTAGAATATCAAAATTATCTCTTTTTTTTACTAGTGTAAAGAAGAAAATCAACATTGCCAAAATAAGGACAAACTCTCATAAGCTCCATAGTGAAATATGGTGTTCGACATTTCCTAAAACACCATGGGTGAAAAGAATTTGTCATCTTTGTGACACTAAGAGGGTGGAAGATGAAAAACACTATCTCCTAATTTTTCCTACATACATCCACATTACATCATCATCCTTCTCCACCATCTTCATCATCATTGTCGTCGTCGTAAGGGGTTTATTGTAAAGAGGAAGACAAAGTTGTTTAGGATGACGGGGTTTAAGACCTAACTTATCAACGCATAGTGTTAGGATATACAACCTAAGTTAACCTAATGGTTAAGAGCATGTGTTTTCTCCTTAGAGATTATAGGTTCAAATCCAAAGGAGTGTAAAGTATGTATATCTTTGTAAACTTAAAACATATCTTATTACTTATAACATAAAGTTTCTCAAATGTCAGAATTTGAATCTTACATAAGGGGAAAGCAACCAATGATTATTTGTCCCCACTTCTACTTGTTGTTGTCCCCACTTCATCTTGCATAAGGGGAAAGCAACCAAGCAACCAATGATTATTTGTCCCCACTTCTACTTGTTGTTGTCCCCATTTCTACTTGACAACTAAATTGTGGCTTTCCTTGAATAACAGTACTAAATTCAAGGATAATTGTGTTTAAAATATAGTAACTGTCTACAATACATGTCAAGAATATACAATGCGGTTTTAGCTGGTTCGTTGAACCTTTCCATTTTATCCTGCAGGGAAGTTGTTGTTTTGTCTCTTTCTCCGTTCTTGTTGTACCCCGGATGTAATTCCCATCTTCAATATTGTGACACATTATTGTGTGTAAGGAGAAAGGACTCGTCGGCGGTTGAGGACTCCATTGAGTGCAGAGAAGCACATGGTCCCCATTTTCTTGGCCATCAGTGTACTTACTGTGTGCAAGTAACTCCATTGAAACGAACCCCATTATGTATAGTTGAAGTCTAAAATGCCATTTACTCGTGGGCTGACAAGGACGCCAAAAAGCTGTCTGGTCACCATCGTTTCCGCTATTTAATATGCATACTGATTAAAAGTATGTTTTCTTTGTAAGGAATTTTCATTTAGATGAATCTGGTTGGAATATAATCCAACTAAAATGGTTTGCAAGATATATGTTTTGGTTCATTTAAAGCTAGTATGATATAACGTTTACATTTAAAATCCATCACATTTGATTCTGATTGACTTGGTTGGTAAGCGTCAGAAAAAACATTGTATATTAAAACCATTGAAACAGGTTTGAAAGTTTCATTCATATACACAGTAATACAGGATATGGAGGGGGCATGGCAGGGCAGGGTGCAATTCGTTTTCAAATGATATTCTTACAGAGGGGAAGTAAGTTTTTAGTGGAGTTTTGTAAGAGGTAGGAAAATGGTACTTGAAGGTTTTATAAAAGATGAATTAAAGTATTTATTAATTAAATATAAATGTATTTGTACACTTAACATAAGATATATTCATGTTCCATGATGGATGTACTTAATAGCTCATATCAGTTTAGAGATGTTTGTTTACTCAATATTCATTGTTGAGTAGAGTTTTCTATGATGGATTGTAAATGATGCTCTACATGTCTTAGAGTGTGCAGTTTGAGCATCTAGAGGGTTTATTCAATAAACAAAAATTGATGTATCATATGTAGTTTGAGCATTTAGAAGGTTTATTCAATAAACATAAATTGATGTATCATATGGTGTATACATTTTTTTTTTAAGTGTTACTTTACTTATATATTGTAAGAGCATTGAGGTTTTCAAAACACTACTAAGAATATTTTTTTTTTAAGGAATGTTTTTTAAAAATCATCTTGTGGTATGGTGCACATAGTTTAAAAGATACATTATATTATATGTGTTGCTTAAATTTTTTAATTTGCACTAAATCAAACATTCACAATTTACACATGTGCTATATGATGTAGTTATTCACAATTTACACATGTGTTATATGATGTAGTTATTATTGTACACTACACCATGTTTTTTTTTTTTTTTTAAGGTGTTACTTTATAAGGTGCACTCATATATCATAAGAACATTTATGCTCCCAAAAAGAGGGTGCACCATCAAGGAATGTTTTTTTTTCAAAAATCATATCATATTGTAATGTATGGTATACACAATTTCAAATGAAGCACCATACTTTTTTTTTTTTTTTCAAAAATCATTAGTGTTTTAATGTATGGTGTACAAAATTTCAAATGATGCACTATATTTTTGCTCCAAATCTCTTAATTTGTACCAATTCAAACTTTCACAATTTGCATTAATTTTCAAACATGCATGAGTGTGTCATATGATGTGCCTATTATTGTATGATGCATCATGTTATTTTTTAAAAAGGGGTTTCTCTTGATATTATGTTATTTTTGTATAGATATGCCATTGATAGTGTATCACTAATATCAGATGGAGAGGAATTGAGGTGGCTTAAAAAGTTATCGTGGGCATTATTGTGTGTCAAGTGGGTTGATGCACTAACCTATTTCAGAGAAAATTTTAGGGTCTATATATCGCCCATGAACTAATTTTCCATGCTTAAAAAAAAATTCGCCAATTTTTATTTTTTTCTAAAAGTGATTCACCTAAATTCTATAGAATAAATTTATTTTACCTTAAAAATAGCCCAAATTTTATAGAAACTATATAACATCCCTAGAAATTTGAATTTTTTTACAAAAATATCGTGAAACATTTTATACTTTGCATATTAAGGACTATTAAGATTCACCAAGGTTTCTACATTCTAAGATAACTTTCCATTCTTAAAATTATTCGTCCCTTGTTCAGAAAGTTTAAAGAAAACATTTTTAACTTTAAGCACTTCATTTCATACTTTGTGCTCTATTTTTCCTTTTTATCTCTAGTGCACCTTCACACTGACACAAGTAGAAACATGTAAGTACACCAAACACCCCAAATATTTGATAATTGCATTCCTTTTTTTAAGATAAAGTACCAAGTGTGGTAGGTACCAACATAAAAGATAAGAGAATTCATATTTGATAATTGCATTCCTTTTTTTAAGATAAAGTACCAAGTGTGGTAGGTACCAACATAAAAGATAAGAGAATTCATAAGATTGCTTCAAACTCTAGTCAAATCCACCTATAGCCTGAACGGGGTTAGCATAAATATGTCAAGTCTTGGCTAAATCATTGGATAATAGAGAAGGAGGTCAATTTATGGAATATTGAGACCATTAAAATTATGATTACATTTAAATTTAAGGAGAATTTGTGGTGTAATAAAGAATTAGAGGATAAGAGAAAATCAAGATACTAAAGAGAGGTTATTAACCCTAATCTAGAAGTATATCAAAAGTATCTTTCTATTATAACTAGTGTAAAAAACAAAGCCAACATTGTTTTAAAGCAAGAACGAACTCTCATGAGCTTCATAGTGAAACAATGCGTTAGAAAATTCATAAAACTCCATGGGATGAATTTTTTTTCATCTTTATGATACTATGAAGGTGAAGGGCGATGAGTACTTTCTCTTAGAATGTCAAGTGTACACACATTAAATCTCAATTTCAAAATATTTGTAACAATATTGATCTTCCTAACCTTTTAACTCACTAGAACTTATATGGAGATTTAGGAAAGCTTCTCTCAAATCTTTTTGAGCATAGAAATAAATATTTAAAGCAATCAAGGTAATTCGTTACCATTTTTTCTTAAGGTTTGATAAACCAAATTTGATCTCATGGGCATTAACAATCATCATCATAAACAAATACATGGTTGAGATGGAAGCCTAAATATATAATTGATAACTTTAACTTTAGTGGTTGATACCAAATAACGAATACCAAAACAATGCATTATTAGTAAACACTTTAATTTTAATTGATGCTAATTTGATTCCTACATTCACAATATTGCACCTAAATGTTATCTCAAACAATGTTAATTCCTATAGTTTATATGTTAACCCCACCACAAGAGTTCAAATTCTCGAACAACACGATCCCTTCATGTGTTTCTTCTGCTTGTTACTATAGTTAGGGCCAGGTTCAAGACTTAGGAAACTTTGATGGAATGTATAGCACCCACTCATATATTCTTAGTCAAAGGGTATCTTTTATAGCATGCAAGATGATTCTAATCATTTTTATATCTTATGTAGGACAATTTCCATTTGCTTGTATTCATGGGAACCCCTTGTCACACACGCCCACAACCCCCTTCCCCCCCCACATATTTTTCCAATAAAATAATTCCATCACATTCCTGAACTTAAACAAAGAATGAGGAGGTTGGTACCTTTCTAGTGCCATCATGTGAATTTTCCCCCACTTCTCAAGTTTTGGGATGGAGGGTAGTATTAATTGTGAACCGCAAAGTAACTAGTAACCTTGTAGGACTTGGTGGAAATGGATCTCATGACCTTTTTGGGCATTACCCCTTAATAGAAAGAGATAGACCAATTAATATATCCCTTGAGGAACACACAAACGTGTTCACACACACACGTACAATAAATTAAATAGAATTTTACATATTTAGTATTAATATTAAGTTAACATAAACACTACTACATATGGTGTTGAAGTTCGATAGGGGGTTCCGACCGTATAGATAAATCAATCATATTGTTGAACATTACTAACTAACTATCAAAATTTCATTATTTTTTATCTTGGTTCCCCGATGTTCATCGATATTGTGATAGAGTCCAATCATTATCGACATTCCAACTCATACCCAATAGTTACCACAAGGGCCACATGGCACCCCATCGTCAAATGCAAATCATAGAGGCATGTTTCTAAAACCATGAGTTATAACAACTTACTCAAGGACATATAAAGATAATTGTGATTGAATTATGTAACCATCGTATGGATCGAGTTTGTCCCCACGATGATTATATAAATATATAGGTGTTCTCAAAACATTCTACATTTTGGCGTTTTTGGTGGGAATCAGGTGATATAAAGGTTGTAAGTAGAGTGATAGGAAAGGAGAGGCTTGTTAGATAGGGACAGTAGGAGAAATATTCAGAGAGAACAAAGGTGTGGGATTTGTATTTCACTTTGCCGACTAGTTTTTCAAGGGAGACTGTAATTGTATGATGTCTATTTGCATGTAAATATCCTACTATTATGACAATTTTATGGAGGATCAACATTGTTTTGACTCATACTTTTCTTATATGTGATGTTTTTTGTGATCTCTAGTGTTTTTATACAATCTTTAAGAGATATTTAATGCATATTTATAATAATGTTTGAATCTACCTACATGAAAATCAGAAGGTATGGCTATGAGGTGGAAATTGAAGGGGGGTTAGTTCTAAACTATGGAAGGGGGAGTAGGGTGCAAAGAAGAGGCAATAAATCCATTTATTTCACTCAAAAACATATCTATGAATGAGGTTGTGTTTGGTAAATAATTGATAATGGAAGGGTTTGTTAGAGTGGATAGTGCCCATATTAAGGGTTCCTTAGGATACATCTAACCTTTAATTCTTAGGGCTCAATCATCCCCTTCAAAAAATGAGCCTTGAAAAGGGTTATTGATATGAATAAACCTGACATCCTCCTCCTGTAAGAGACAATGTCAAATTGGGATAAAATAGTTAGTTATCTAAGGAGATTGCTTAGGGGTTGCAAGTTTAAATTCATTGATGATAGGGGAAGGTATGTGGTTATCATTACAAAATTTATACATCTGTCTATACCTTTGTTTGTGAAATTAGAAACTTAAAACCCTTTGTTGTGGAAAAATACCAAAATTTGTTTTGTACGACAAAGAGGGAAAAATTTTCCTTGGTGCAAATTGCATGCTAAGATACACTAAAATGAACCCTCATGTCTAAGAACTCATTCAATCAAACAATAAATGAGTTTCTAAGCCCTTTTACATAAGCTTACATACTTATTTTTTCGTTTGCAGTCATACAAGACTTTGTTGTGCAAAAATAGGCAAAGATGCCTAGTAAAACCCTAGAACTGCACAACCTGTTTGTAAAAAGTAAGTCAAGGTTTTAATATACTGTAGATTTGAGTTGTGCAAGTTATTGGGGGTGTGGTTTATCATATCATACCTGGTCATGTTATTAATTTTGCAATTGTAATTTTAAAAATGGTTGATGTGCAAAAGAGGGAAAGTTTTCCTTGTAAATTGGAAAGTCAAAATTGTACTAAATGACAAAATTAAAATGCACGCCCAAGCTTCCCTATAGTGCCTAAAATCGTTTCATAAGTTGTACGATATATATATATATATATATTGTATTTACCTATGTCATCTAAAGAAAAATTTTTATGACAGAAGAGGTTGATTTCATGAACCTAGATTTCAAATTTCATGTAAATCTGAAGTCAAAACTTCCTTCGAGTAAAATACTCACCTCCATCTCAATTTTGACCCAAATTGAGTGGTTCAACTTGAATAATTTGTAATTTTTGAATTTACACCTTGACATAGCCATATATAGGCAGTTCTAGACAAACAACTACCCGATGTGCACAAAGTCTAAAAATTCCATTGTAAAATTGAAGGGCCAATTTGTTAAAGTTAGTTATAGGAATGTGGATGCACAAAGTTGGATACTCCTCCATAATTTAATATTTGAGTTGTAAATTGATTATTAAAATATTTTTAACATGTTTGTACAATTATGAGCACGTTTACACTTGAATAAGGAGGATTTCTATTCACAAAGATTCATGACCTTTTGATGAATCACAAGATTGTTGGTTATGAGATAAATAAAGGTCAATGACTTCTAACCAACCAATTATACATACAAAATGGAATAAATCTTAACTCTAATTTTTGAAATAGAATAAATAGGTCAATATTGTAGGAAATATTACAAGTTACAAGGTTGTAGAAAAGTAGTACATATTTCTATACCTATGTTTGTGCAATTTGAAAATTAAATCCCTTTTCCCTGCAAAAAGACCAAAAATTGTCTTTTAGGACAAAGAGGGCAAATTTTGCGTTGGTGTAAATTTTTCCTTGGTGCAAAATGCATGTCAGGCTGCACTAAAATGCATGTCCAAGTATCAAAACTCATTCAATTTGAGTGGTTAAAATTGTGAATGATTTTTAAGTCATTTTGCATAATACTATATACATATTTTGGCCTTTTTAGTCATAAAAGAAGTTGTTGTGCAATAATAGGCAAGAGATGCCTAGTAAAATCCTAGAAATTCCCAACTTGTTTGTAAAATGTAAGTGAAGGTTTTATTATACCTTAGATTTGAGTTGTGAAAGTCTTGGGGGTTGTGGTTTATCATATTGTACTTAATAATGTTGTGTAACATCCCGCTCTTGCCCACACTGAGCGAACTTATTCTTTGAGGACACTTGCTTACAAGTGATCCAAATTATTATACTATTGGGCATTTGATTATGATTATGAGACATTATGGATATGATGAAATGTTATTTTTCTGTATTGATATAGATAGGTGTTATTGACTTGGTTCTCCTGAGTGTGCAGGATTTTGGACCTCGAGAATGCAGAGGCATCGATGAAACCCTTGGACTCTGGATCGAGTCAGGGAGTGGACTATTGGGGTTTGATTGTTCTATATATGACATATGTGCATCTGATTAGATATTATGATTATGGATTTTATTATGACATGATTCATTGATGATGCAGGCTGGCGATAGCTTACCGACCAGACTCACATGTGGAGTAGAGGGGTCATGCACGACTACCAGAGACGTTGAGGGAGAGGTGTGGACAACAACGCTGCCACACCATACTAGCACTCCCACCATGCATCAAACGGTCGGTTAACGATTACCTAGTTCGAGAAGACCCACGATGTCGTGAGGGTAGACTGCGACAATTGCTCATGATGATTCTAATGGGCACACACTAAGGCAAGGACCTTATTACATAGAGGCCCTTAGTCTCCCACAAGTTCACCTGATAGAGTATTGACTCCAGGGGTTTTTGATGTCTACCAAGTCAGTCAAGAGGCGAGTGGCACCCTTGGAGCACGTAGTGCGTCCTGAAGGGCATGTCGCGTAAGAAAAAATGAAAGAGGCGAGTGGAACCCTTGGATCACGTAGTGCGTCCTGAAGGGCATGTCGCGTAAGGGAAACAAAATGAGGCGAGTGGCACCCTTGGAGCACCTAGTGCATCCTGAAGGGCACACCGCGTTGTTAAATAATAAATGAATAAACCTAGGTGGCCTTAGAATGAATAATGTGATAAGAAAGATTTAAAACATTTTCCCTAATAAAATGTCGCCCAACCTAGGAAAATAAAATCTAGGTCTAAGTGATACTTGTGGTTATATATATATATCATCATTAAACATGTGACGAGAAGGGGGTAAGAAATTCATTTAATTGTAAAAATCTTTTGAGGAAATAATTGTTTTGTTACATATGCTAATTAAAAAAAAAAGTTATTAATTAAAAAGAAAAAGGGAAAAAGGTAATTTTCTACACTTGCCAATTTAAGTTTTAAATGAAAAGGGAAATTGGGAAATTTAAAAGAATTAGGAAACTAAGGAAAAATGGGGAAACATAAAGGAAAAGGGAAACTAAGGGAAAGGCAAAATGACTAACTTAGTAAGGTATCTTGCCATTAAGAACTTTCTAAATTGAACTCAACTAGTAAATTAATAAGGGGGTAAGTCATTAAAATGTGTAAGGGAATATGAGGACACCTAGGAGGGATTCTAAGAATGCTTTTAGGTGGGTGAGAGAAATAGGAGTAATTAAATAATTAATGAAATTAATTTTTGGTGCAATGAAGGGGATGACTGACACATGTACGGGGAGGATTTTTCCGAATTAAATTATTGAACAATAAATTAAATGGGAATTTGGGAAAGAAAATGACTTAGAAACTCTATATAAAGGAGGGAGGAGGAGGATGATGGATCTCCTCTATTATGCATAACGTTACGCTGCAGAATTTTAGACTTGACTAACTTAACTTGTGGGAGTTGGGATACCCATCTCGATGAGGAGTGGTATCTCCGCCTTGCGAGGCGAGATGGGAGCTAGTTGTTCTCTGGTTCAGTGGGTGTGGCCCCTTTAAGGCTCGGGGGGGATAAGGGGGAAGAAGAGTACCCCTAGCATTGGCTGGGAGGTACCAGTGAAGTCTCATCAGTCTGAAAGCGGGAGCTGCATGGAGCACGCGGGACAATGACTCACAACGGATGACTTGGACTACGGTACACATGCTCTTATTCTACATGGTAGACTATTATTGACTTTACGGTTTCATTTATTTACTTTTAATTGTGTAAGAAAGTGTTTGACTTAGAGATGTAACCAAGAAATTAATCTCCCCATATCCTTAAGCTCGCCTCTTGACTTGATTCCCTTGGCTTTCGATCCCTGAATGAGGTGACTGTCCTATGGGTTTTACTTGATTTATTGTGAATATTTAGTGCCTTATACTTCGTCATCATCCCTATTTCATCAGTCCACGCCTGAGCAGTCATCTAGGAGCGGATCGACGATTGTCACTTTGGTGTTAATAGACCTATAGATCCTAATTCCCTGCTTTTCTGTGCGTGGATGATGAGCGAATGATAGTTTTCCCAACTGTCTACCCCTGTTGGTTTTTCCTGGTTGGGTGATTGTCTTGCATCTTGTTGCGATTGATTACCTCTGTGATTGTTTATCCCTTCCTCAATGAACCTCTTATGATCCTCCACATTTGATCTCTGCGTTTGATGCATTCCCTGGCGAAGTATCTCTGCATTTTCATTACAATTCCTGGCAATTTAAGTCCGCATTTTATACTTTTCCTGGTGAATTTACTGCCTAGTTTTATTTTATACATTTGGTCTGCCAATTAACTCGACGATTATTAATTTTTAATGGAAAATTTTACTCATCTTTTGGCTACGATTTTAACCTTTTATTTACTACAAATTTACCCCTATATTGTCTGCGATTTCTTACAGCCAACTCAATGAAATTGTTATGTTAAAACTCGACGAATTGATTGATAAAGCACAATGAAATGCTTGCACAACGAATGTAATGATTCTTGACAATGATTTCAATTACTATTGATTTCTATAGTGGGTTTACTGTTGGCAGTGAACTTACAAGTTTCACAACGAATTAGTTACCCTTGTTTCCTGAATTTGTTACATTACAACAAAGTAGTTATAGTTATATTTACCCTATTAGTTATACCACGATAGATAGAAAATTATTATTTTGGGTCCAGATATATTGATGGTAGCGTTATTAGCATAGATGTATTTTGAATGGTGCTCCTTGAGATATGGTACTGTTGTATGTTTATAGCAATTTATTGTGTTGC
Organism: Picea sitchensis; assembly: GCA_010110895.2. Lineage (NCBI taxonomy): Eukaryota > Viridiplantae > Streptophyta > Pinopsida > Pinales > Pinaceae > Picea > Picea sitchensis. The sequence goes on along the minus strand of SNQJ01S0050303.1, from coordinate 77,616 downwards.
GAATCATTTAAAGACAATACAGGCATTAGAAGGCAACATTATTAATTAGACAATAATAATGTACTAGCGATATCAGAATTAGCAGCAATACTGTAATTAATAGAAGGCAATGCCACTTATACAAACAATGTCGTAGTTAATGATCAACTTACCTCCGCGTTCAGAACATACATCAATTCACAATATCTTTTCTTTTTGAAGGATGAGATATCAATGCCATTGTTTTAGACAACGTTTTCTTTAGGAAAATAAAATAGCCAACGATTTTGTTGAATGGTAGAAAATCACAGACCGTGAACTAATTATTCAGACAGTGAATCGAATCTTAGATTAGAAACTGGAGCGACACTATTTAGGCTACAAATTTATATATGTTAGAAAGTTAGTGCCTGATATGTGAATGATGGTAATGCATTGATGGAGAACAGCGTTGTATCCCTCGCTTTTATGACTACGTTTTCTTCTAATAGTTTTTGATAGTAATTATTTTTGACAACAAAATATATATTCTATATCTGGTATTTACTCTGCAATATCACCTCCACTCATCGTTTTCATGTAGTTACTTTTGACAATGATTTTAAGTCTGGGCTACTCCTTGGCATTAAACATATCATCTTTTATTAGCCCTTGATTAGATTGGCTTGCTAAACAACAATTCAAGTGGATAGATGGAACGTTTACCTTACCCTTGATTAAATTTCAACTTATCGATTTCGTGACTAATGCAGTTTTTTAACTAGATTGTTGTTTTCTACTTAAGGATTCTTAACTGTTTACAGTTTTACAGTTATCACTCAAGGGTCATCTACCAGTTTCTTAGCATTTGCACAACCCTTATCACTAAATAAGTTTCTACACCACCAAGTTTTATCCTTGTCGATGGATCATATCTATTTATATTGTGCAGTTGGATAAGGCGAGTTTCCGGATTGGAAGGCTATTGGGGTTGCAGATGTAGTAATGGTTAATGCCAAGGTTGATAGGGGAGCACTAATATTTTAGATGATATTGTTAAATGATAATTATTCATTTTAAGATGCTTTGTTCCTGTAATATTTCTAAGGGATTGAATTTTAAGATGGAAGGTAAGAAAGAAATTGTTCTTGTTGATATCCACCTAGAAAGTTAAGTATAGTTGATTTATTGATCTTTAAACAGTCGATAGGAAGGGTAGAAGATACTTGAAGTTGTTTTAATTGAACAATAATTATGATTGGTCACATAAATTATTCACTTGAGCTATGTGCTATTATTGGGTTATAGGCACGTATGTTAGGGGATGATTGTATTCTATGCTTTGGGTTAGATGTGTGTGGCGGGTGGTCATCTATTGTCAGAACTTAGGCGACTTACTTGTAAGAAACAAGAAAGATATATGGTTCCTTGCGCCATTTAAAATTTTTCGATCATAGCTATACTGCGTCCTTTCCAGTTGGTTGTTGAATTTTTCGTTTATCATGTGCGTTTATTGTTGACATTTGAAGTTGGGACTTCTGGCATTTGGATAGTGTCACAGTTTAAGGTTGATTGGTTTTTTTTGCGCCTTAGTTACAATCGCGCTTGTCACCATGTGGCATAATGATTCCTTGTGATTTGGTCATTACGTGCATGATCGACAAGGGTGTATTTTGAATAGGCCTTGGGTCTAGGGCTTCCCGATGTGGGCGTTGTTCATTGTAATTGATGTTGGCACCTTTATTGTAACACCTTCATGTGTTGGGTATTGTGTGCCATAGAGATTCTAATGTTTGGTCATCGAGACCACTGTGTCGGGACTGGGGATGTTGTTGCTTATCTTGTAGGCATTTTCATGTTGCGTCGGGTGGGTATTCGTCCTATCCTTTGGTTACACATGTGTCACCCAACTACTCATGGTGCTAGTGAATTGAGTCGTTGTGGTCTGTTGCTGATCTACGTGTGGGTGTTCGTCATCAGGTTATGTGGTTCAATTGTTGTTGTTGTCACCTTCTTGATTAAAAACAAAAAAAAAAAATTCTCTTGTAGACGTAATGAATTGGGGTCCTTACATATGGTATCAGAGTGGGTTCAACCCTGCGACCTTGGATCTCCAGGCTTTCCACTACAGTAAACCCGTGAGTATTAACCCTTGCGTTAATTAAAAACCTTAATGTGTCCATTTGGTGATCACATTTAGAGGATGCCTTAGATGTTCACAACGTGGTACCGTGGAAGGAGGTGCAACGCCTTCAGAAGTTACCACACCCTCGAAGTCGAACCCCCAAGGGGAAGAACAAGTCCTTGGGCTGGATTCGCTTGTTGTAAGGGATGATGATGGTCTAAAAAGGCCCTTCCAGGTAATGTAAAGGGCCTTGTTTCACCATTGGTACTGAGGTGAGGCCAGGGCACTTGTACCCTTGAGAGTCCACAGTGCGCCCTAGCTAGTACTGTTAGCATCCACTGAGAAATTGAAAGAGTTGAGTTCTCGAGTCCACGAGTGTCGTAGATGGCTATGTCGTCGAAGCACGGTTTTCTAGCAAGGCATTGTGCTTCACGCTTCGCGATTACGACCTCCAGCATTAAGGTCTACATGGTGGTCTTTCAACTGAAGGGGAGCACTCATCTATGGTGGAAGACTCTCCTGCCACTTTTGAACATGGTCGTCGACAACGTGTCATGGGAACTGTTTGAGGATTGGTTCCAGGAGAAGTATCTTTCTGAGGAATTAGTTGAGCGTCATCTCAACGAGTTTGATGCCTTGCGACAAGGTAGTGGCATGGTTCCCGAGTATGAGGGTCGTCTTGGAGCTGCTTCGGTATGCTTTGCACCAAATTACCCAGAAACCTAAGGTCAAGAAGTTCAAGTTTGGCCTTATAATTGTTATAATTCAACTTCTACTTCGGGTACTAAGAGTATTGGACCGAAGAACGAGTGTTGGACATGTGGGGAGCCACACTACCAGCACGACTACCCAGTGGAGAGGACTAGAGCATCTGAATCAGTTGAACCCACTAACGTGGGAGATTTGGTCAAGGCCCATCGGATTCATGCAGCGGTGAATAACCACTAGGAAGAGCACTAGTTGACTGTGCTTGAGACATCAGGTACCGTCGCTGACCAGACCCTTAGTATTTGATAGATCCCGGTGCTACAGAGAGTTTCATTTTTGGTGCAATGCTAAAAAGGATTAAAGTAAAGGTAGTCAAACAAGATGATTTTAGCTTTGTAGAGATGGCTTCGGGAGCCAAACAAAAGGTTGGAGGAAGGGTTACGGGCTATACCCTTATCCTAGGAGAGTTTGTTACTAGGGCCAACCTATACATCATGATCTTAGCATCTTATAATGTTGTGATCAATATGGACTGGTTGGAATCGCATGAGGCGATACTCAACTATAAGACGAAACAATTGAGATTGGTTGATGATGAAGGACAGAGATGCATGATTGTAGGTTGGAACCAGGGAGTTTCCCTAAGGTTTATCTCTTCCTTGCAGTTACGGAAGAGCTTGCACAAGGGATGTAATCTTTATTCGATCCTTGCGTTAAATAAAAAAGGAGTAGCAGAAAGGTCTAGAACACCTATCGGTGGTGAGAGAGTTCGCAGATGTATTTTCGGAGGAGTTACCCGGGATGCCACCAGAGAGGGAATTGGAGTTTACTATATACCTAAAACCAGGGACTGAACCAATAGTTAGAACACCTTATCGGATTTCGACCCCGAAGTTACAGGAGTTGAGAATGCAATTGAAGGGGTTGTTGGACATATGACTTATACGTCCAAGTGTGTCACCGGGGGGCACGCCTATTATTTTCATATGAAAGAAGGATGGGTCGTGGAGACTTTGCATTAACTACCATCAATTGAACAAGGCAACGATCAAGAATTAGTATCCGCTGCCAAGGATTGATGATCCATTCGATCAGATAAGGGTGCGGCGGTGTTTTCCAAGATCGAATTGAGATTAGGGTATCACCAGTTACAAATCAAGGACAATGACGTCCCTAAGACTGCCTTTAAGATGAGTTTTGGACATTAGAAGTTTATTGTTTTACCGTTTGGACTGACAAACACCCCAGGGGTATTTATGAGTTGAAGAACAGGGTGTTACACAAGTACTTGGAAAAGTTCATCTAAGTATTCAATGACAATATTTTGATTTACTCTCGGACGATGGAGGAGCATGACGAGCACTTGCGCTTGGTACTACAGTGCCTGCAGGAACACAAATTGTATTGGAAATTGTCCAAATGCTCGTTTTATCAATCGAAGATTCACTACTTAGGGAATGTCATCTCCGACGAAGGTATCGTCGTGGATCTAGCAAAGGCCAAGGATATTATGGAATGGCTTGTGTCGACGAATGTCATGGAAGTGCATAGCTTCATGGGTTTAGCAGGATACTATCAATGGTTTGTCGAGGGATTTTCGAAGATAGCAAATCCGATCACAGAATTGTAGAAGAAGAACAAGAATTTTGTTTGGACCGAGAAATGCATGGAAGAATTTCATAGGCTCAAGGATCTATTGTTAACAACACTGATACTAAAGTCCCTTACATGGACGCGGACTTCTTGGTATGCACTGACACATCCAAGGAAGGCTTAGGTAGACACTTTATGCAAGACGGTCGGGTGATCACTTACATCTCGAGGAATTTGAGAAGGCATGAGGAGAACTATGCGACGCATGATTTGGAGTTGTTAGCAATTTTATATCCCTTGAAGGTTTGGAGACACTACCTTATTGGATGAAATTTTGAACGAAAAACAGACCACTGTGGACTACATCACATCTTTACGCAAAGCGACCTGAACACACGACAATGACGTTGGTCGAAATTTCTTAGTGAGTACGACTTCAATATACTTACATAAAAGGAACAGTGAACCAAGTGGCAGATGCATCAAATCGAAGACCATGCGTCTTTTCGGTGTTGCCACTTCAGGCGAATATACGTGAAAAGATTCTAACTTTACAACGCGACGATGACTGGTGAAAGGAGGTCAAGGATTTTATCAGACAAAACACATGATGGTACCAAGATATGAAGGATTTACTTTGGACGACGACAAACGTTTGAGATTTAAAAATAGATTCTACGTGCCACCGAACGACGAGTTGAAGAGTTTGATCCTAAACGAGTCTCACAGAGCAGTGTACATGGCTAACCCAGGGGTCACGAAGTTGAGGGTGGACCTTAAACCCTTATTCTTATGGAAAGGAATGAAGGCAGACATAGTCAACTATGTGGCCAGATGTCTAGACTGTCAGCAGGTGAAGGCTAAACATAGACATCCAACAAGATTACTACAACCACACGCTATTCCAGAATCGAAATGGGAGTTTATTTCGATGGAATTCATTGTTGGATTGCCACTAATGGAAAGGAGACACAACTCAATTTTTGTGGTAGTCAACACTCTGATGAAGAGTGCTCATTTTATTCATGTGCGTACAATGTATCAGGCACCTAACATAGATAGAGTTTTCATCAGTGAGATTGTGAGGTTGCATGGTGTGCCTAAGAGGATTATATCTGATCGAGGATCGATGTTTACCAGACGATTTTGGACTAGTTTCCAAGAGGCCTTGGGAACTCAACTTAAATTTAGTACTGCGTATCACCCAGAGATTGACGGGAAGACCGAATGAATAAAACAAATCTTGGAAGACAGGTTGCACATGTACGAGATGGACCAATAGAAGCATTGGGAGAAATTCTTTCCACTGGTATAATTCGATATAACAACAATTACCAAAGCACCATTAAAATGGTGCCTTTAAAGTTTCTTTATGGGCGACCATGTCAGATGCCTTTGAGTTGGGATCAACTTGAGGATAGGGTCCTGGTGGGACCGAAAGTGATCCAAGAAATGGAAGATTAAATGAAAACTATAATACAAAGGATCAAGGAAGCGCAGGATCGACAGAAGAGTTATGTCGATGCGAGTCGTGTCGACCATAGTTATGATGTGGCGATCGATTATTTTTGCATCTGAAACCACATAAGAGTTCGATCAAGTTTGGAAAAGGGGCTAAACTATCTCGTAGGTTCGTGGGATCCTACAAGGTTGTGTAAAAGAGAGGCCCGTGTCCTAATGACTAGCCTTGCTTGATTCTTGAGGTGTATGCACGATGTCTTTCATGTCTCTGTTTGAGACATTATGAGGGTGCGCTCACGGCTAAGCCGATCCACATCCTGGATCATCGCATTTGACAACTATGACGTCGAATAGTAGATCAAGTCAAGGTCCAGTGGGACAACTATAGTTCGCACTCGACGACCTAGGAGGACGCATATGATATGCGCCAACAATTTCCATTTTTGTTAATAGATATACTTATGACATTGTGATACACATTATTTTGGAACTTATATACTGTGAAACTTCAGGATGAAGTTTATACCAAGAGGGGGTGTATGTAACATCTTGATATTGCCCACACTGAGCGAACTTATTATTTGAGGACACTTGCTTGCAAGTGATTCGAATTATTATACTATTGGTCATTTGATTATGATTATGAGGCATTATGGATATGATGACAAGTTATTTTGTTGTATTGATATAGACAGGTGCTATTGACTTCGTTCTCCTGAGTGTGTAGGATTTTGGACCTTGAGTATGCAGAGGCATCGTTGAAACCCTTATATTCTGGATCAAGTCAGGGAGTGGACTATTAGGGTTTGATTGTTCTATATATGAAATATGTGCATCTGATTAGATATTATGATTATGGATTTTATTCTGACATGATTCATTGATGATGCAAGATGATGATAGCTTTCCAACCAGACTCACATGTGGAGTAGAGGGGTCATGCACGACTACCAGAGACATTGAGGGAGAGGTGTGGACAACAACCCTGCCACAACCTACTAGCACTCCCGTCGTGGCTCAAACTATAGGTTAACGATTACCTAGTTCGATAAGACCCACGATGTCATGAGGGAAGACTGTGACAGTCACTCACAATGATTTTAAGGGGCATGCACTAAGGCAGGGGCCTTATTCCTTAGAGGCCCTTAGTCTCCCACAAGATCACCTGACAGAGTATTGACTCTAGGGGTTTTTGATGTCTACCAAGTCAGTCAAGAGGCGAGTGGAACCCTTGGAGCACGTAGTTCATCTTGAAGGGAACGTTGCGCAATAAAAATAGAAAGAGTCGAGTGGCACCCTTGGAGCACGTAGTGTGTCCTGAAGGGCATGTCGCGCAAGGGAAACAAAATGAGGAGAGTGGCACCTTTGGAGCACCTAGTCCGTCCTGAAGGGCATGTCGCGTTGTTAAATAATAAATGAATAAACTTAGGTGGCCTTAGAACAAATAATGTGATAAGAAAGATTTAAAACATTTTCCCTAATAAAATGTCCACCAACCTAGGAAAATTAAAAGAATTAGGAAAATTAAATGTAAAGGGAAAGAGGGAAATTAAAAAAGAATTAGGAAACTAAGGAAAAAGGGGGAAACATAAAGGAAAAGGGAAACTAAGGAAAAGGAAGAATGACTAACTTAGTAAGGTATCTTTCCATTAAGAACTTTCTAAATTGAACTCAACTAGTAAATTAGTAAGGGGGTAATTCATTAAAATGTGTAAGGGAATATGAGGACACCTAGGGGGGATTCTAGGAATGCTTTTAGGTGGGTGAGGGAAATAGGATTAATTAAATAATTAATGAAATTAATTTCTGGTGCAACGAAGGGGATGGGTGACACATGTACGAGGAGGATTTTTCCTAATTAAATTATTGAATGATAAATTAAATGGGAATTTGTGAAAGAAATGACTTAGAAAATCTATATAAAGGAGGGAGGAGGAGGAGGATGGATCTCCTCTGTTATGCGTAACATTATGCTATAGAATTTTAGACTTGACTGACTTAGCTTGTGGGAGTTGGGATACCCAGCTCAGTGAGGAGTGGTAGCTCAGCCTTGCGAGGCGGGCTGGGAGCTAGATTTTCTCTGGTTCAATGGGCGTGGCCCCTTTGTAGCTTGGGGGGCTAAGGGGGAAGAAGAGTACCCCTAGCGTTGGCTGAGAGGTACCGGGCAAGTCTCATCGGTCAGCAAGCGGGAGCTGCATGGAGCGCGCGGGACAATGACTCAGAGTGGACGACTTGGGCTATGGTACACATGCTCTTATTCTGCATGGTAGACTATTATTGAATTTACACTTTCATTTCTTTACTTTTAATTGTGTAAGAAAGTGTTTGACTTAGCGATGTAATCGAGAACTTAATCTCCCCATAGCCTTAAGCTCGTTGCTTGACTTGATTCCCTTGGCTTTCGATCCTTGAATGCGGTGACTGTCCTATGGGTTTTATTTGATTTATTGTGAAGAGTTAGTGCCTTATACTTTGTCCTCATTCCTAGTTCATCAGTCCACGCCTGAGTAGTCAGCTAGGAGCCAGATCGACGATTGTCACTTTGGTGTTAATAGACCTATAGATTCTAATGCTCTGATTTTCTTTGCGTGGATGATGAGCGAAGGATAGTTTACCCAGTTGTCTACCCCTGTTGGTTGTTCCTGATTGGGTGATTGTCTTGCACCTTGTTGCGATTGATTACCTCCGTGATTGTTTATCCCTTCCCTCAGCGAATCGCTTGTGATCCTCCACGTTTGATCTCTGTGTCTGATGCATTTCCTGGCGAAGTATCTTTTCATTTTCAATACAATTCCTGGCAATTTAAGTCTGTGTTTGATACTTTTCCTGGTGAATTTACTGCATGGTTTTATTTTATACATCTGGTTTGCCAATTAACTCGGTGATTATTACTTTTTAATGGCAAATTTTACCCTGCGTTTTACCCATATTTTGGCTATGATTTTAACCTTTTATTTACTGCAAATTTACCCTTGTATTGTCTGTGATTTCTTACAACCAACTTAGTGAAATTGTTATATTAAAACTTGGCGAATTGATTGATAAAGCACAACGAAATGCTTGGACAATGAATGAAATTATTCTTGACATCGATTTTAATTACCGTTGATTTATGTAGTGGGTTTACTGTTGGCAACAAACTTACAAGTTTCACAATGAATTAGTTACCCTTGTTTCCTGAATTCGTTACATTACAACAAAGTAGTTATAGTTATATTTACCCTATTAGTTATACCGTGATACATAGCGAATTATTATTTTGGGTCCAAATATATTGATGGCAACATTATTAGCATAGTTGTATTTTGAATGGCGCTCCTTGAGATATGGTAATGATGTATGTTTATAGTGATTTATTGTGTAATGAATCATTTAAAGACAATACAGGCATTAGAAGGCAACATTATTAATTAGATAGTAATAATGTACCACCGATATCAGAATTAGCATCAGTATCGAAATTAATAGAGGGCAATGCCACGTATAACAAAAATGTCGTAGTTAATGGACAACTTACCTCCACGTTCGAAATAGACAACAATTCACAATATCTTTGCTTTTGGAGGGATGGGATATCAATGCCACCATTTTAGACAACGATATCTTTAGGGAAATAAAACAGTGAGCGATTTTGTTGAATGACAGAAAATCACAGACCGTGAACTAATTATTCAGACAGTGAATTGAATCTTGGATTAGTAACTAGAATGACACTATTTAGGCTATGAACTTATATATGTTAGAAAGTCAGTGCCTGGTATGTGAATGATGGTAATGCATTGATGGAGGACATCCTTGTATCACCTCCACTCAACGTTTTTGTGTAGTTACTTTTGACAGCGATTTTAAGTCTGGGCGAGTCCTTGGAATTGAACGTATCATCTTTTATTAGTGCTTGATTGGATTGGCTTGCTAAACAACAATTTGAGTGGATAGATGGAACATTTACCTTACCCTTGATTAAATTTCAACTTACCAATTTTGTGAATAATGCGGTCTTCTAACTAGATTGTTGTTTTCTACTTAAGGATTATTAACTGTTTATAGTTTTATAGTTATCACTCAAGGGTCATCTACCAGTTGCTTAGGATTTGCGCAACCCTTATCACTAAATAAGTTGCTACACCACTGCATTTTATCCTTGTCGATGGATCATATGTATTTATATTGTGCAGTTGGATAAGGTGAGATGCTAGATTGGAAGGCTATTGGGGTTGTAGATGTAGTAATGGTTAATGCCAAGGTTTATAGGGGAGCATTGATATTTTAGATGATATTTTTAAATGATAATTATTCATTGTAAGATGCTTCATTCCCGTTATATTTCTAAGGGATTGAATTTTATTATAGAAGGTAAGAAAGAAATTGTTCTTGTTGATATCCACCTGGAAAGTTAAGTATAGTTGATTTATTGATCTTTAAAGAGTCGATAGGAAGGGTAGAAGGTACTTGAAGTTGTTTTAATTGAACAATAATTATGATTGGTCACATCAATTAATCACTTGAGCTATGTGTTATTATTGGGTTATAGGCGCGTATGTTAGGGGATGATTGTATTCTATGCTTCGGTTCGGATGTGTGTGGTGGGTGGTCATCTATTGTCAGACCTTAGGTGACTGTCTTGTAAGAAACAAGAAGGCCATTTGTTTCCTTGCGCCATTTAAAATGTTTTGATCATAGCTATCCTGCGTCCTTTCCAGTTGGTTGTTGAGTGCTTCGTTTATCGTGTGCATCTATTGTTGACATTTGAAGTTGGGACTTCTGGCGTTTGGATAGTGTCACAGTTTAAGGTTGATTGGTTTTTGTTGTGCCTTGGTTACAATCATACTTGTGACCATGTGGAAACATGATTCCTTGTGAATGGGTCATTGCATGCATGATCGATCAGGGCGCCTGTTGAATAGGCCTTGGGTCTGGTGCTTCTTGATGTGGGTGTTGTTCGTTGTAATTGATGTTGGCGCCTGGTTTGTAACACCTTCATGTGTTATGTATTGTGTGCCATAGAGATTCTAGTGTTTGGTCATCAAGACCACTGTGTCGGGATTGGGGATGTTGTCCCTTAGCTTGTAGGCATTTTCATGTTGCGTCTGGAGGGTAGTCGTCCTATCCTTTGGTTACGCATGTCTCGCCCAACTGCTTGCGGTGCTAGTGCATTGAGTCGTTGTGGTCTGTTGTTGATCTGTGTGTAGGTGTTCGTCATCAGGTTGTGTGGTTCAATTGTTTTCGTCGTCACCTTCTTGATTAAAAACAAAAAAAAAAATCGGTTGTAGTCATAACGAATTGGGGTCCTTACATGTTGTTAAATTTGCAATTGCAAGTTTAAAAGGATTGTTGTGCAAAAGAGGAAAAGTTTGCCTTGTAATTTGGAAGGTCGCAATTGTATTAGGTGACCAAATTAAAATGCATGCCCAAGCTTCTCTGTAGCTCCAAAAAATATTTTATAAGTTTAAAAATGGACTTCCATATATGTTAAATTTACGCATGTCATCTAAAGTGCAATTTAAGAACATGATAGGTTTCTTTCATGCACCTAGATTTGGGATTATATGTAAATTTGAAGTGAAAATGACATTAGAGTAAAATGCACTCCCTAATTTCAATGCTTACCCAAATTGAGTGGTTCAACTTGAATAAGGTGTAATTTGTGATTATACACCTTCATATACCCTTATAGTGGAGGTTTCATACAAACACCTATCTGATATGCATAAAGGCTAACAATTTCCTTGTAAAACCGAAGGGAAAATTTCTTAAAGTTGGATATAGGAAGGTGCACCCCCAAAGGTGGATAAGCCTCCATAATTTAATTTTTAAGTTGAAACTTGATTAATACAATAGTTTTAACATGTTTGTACAATTACGAGTGCATTTACACCCCCAAAAGGATGATTTTTATCAACAAAGATTCATGAACTTTTGATGAAATATAGAATGAATATGCCTTGATATTATATAAAATATTACAAGCTATATGCTTGTACACAAGTTATAGAAAATTTGTAGTCGTGAATTTTGTATGATGAGATTATGTATATATAGGACAGTGAGTAATTCATTCCTTAATATGAGATATGTATTCCTTAAGAAGAAAATGCACGCTAAAAAATGGAAATGATGTTTTTTCTGCTTGAAAATAGGGCATGATGTAAAATGCATGCCCTTGAGTAAAAAATACAAGCCTTGTGTTAGGATTTGCATGATAAATTATTGAAAGAATAATGTTAGGGAAAATTGATATCATTATATGAATTATGCACATTGTGCACACTATCCTTATGAAATTTCATGAAAATAGGGAATTAAGGAAAATGCACGCCCTGTTAGGGAAAATGAAGGTTATGCATATGTTGTTATGTCCCGAGATGGTGCATGGTGAAATATATATTTTGGTTTTGGGTTACATGCATGGATTAATATGTATTGTTACATATGTAACTCTGAAATGATTTATAGTGATAGATTATAGATTAATGAATACACAAGTGAAATATTGTGGTTGTGGATTGTTGTTGTAGATGAAGTTTGAACATACCCTGGAGTGAAGACCACAATCCTTGTGTTAGTATTTTCATTATATCTTCCTTAAATCACAATGTTAGGGAAAATTCATATCTTTAGATGAATTATGCACATTATGCACACTTTCCTTGTGGAATTTCATGAAACAGGGAATTGATGAAGATGCACACCCCGTTATGGGAAAATGCAGGGTGTATATATGTTGTTGATTCTCATAATTTTTAGGGTGAAATATACATTTTGGTTTGGGGTTACATGCATGAATTAATATGTATTGTTACATATAGAACTTTGAAATTATTTATAGTGATAGATGATAGATTAATAATTCCTCAAGTGAAATATTGTGGTTGTGGACTATTGTTGTATATGAACATACCCAATAGTGTATTTGTGCAAGATTGATTGCATATTACGGTTTCAGACTATGTATGTATATAAATATGAAATATTTGGAAGTTATATATATATATATATATATATAG
>SNQJ01S0050303.1:39030-64383 GCA_010110895.2 Picea sitchensis | reverse complement strand
CAAAATAGATAAATCTATGTAATTACCATTGTTGTATCAAAATGTCAAGTACATGAAACTACTTATGTTTTACTCAAACATCTTGCAAACATGATGATAATGGTGGTGTATATGTGTATGACCCAATATCAAGTAAATTTTAAAGTATTACAAACATGGATATGTGACTATACACATTCATACACGGAAATAACTATACACACTCATACATGTCATTAACTACATAAAATAAAATACTTTGTTAATAAACTGTTGGAATAATGATATATATTACAAATTTAATTCATGGAGTACATGGTATATAAATTTTGTAACTACCTTAGGCTACTTAGGAGGTTTCTGCAAGCCCTACTCTTGAGATGAAGAAAAAACCGCAGAGCCTCTCTTTGTTGTTGTAGATGATTTTGAATGTTCTGTAGTTGTAGTAGGCACATGTTGTAATTGTTTCTCTAGATATTTAATTTTATTTTCATAATTTTGCAATCTTGTTTTTTCTTTTCCTTTTGATTTTTTTCAAGATGTTCGTTTTTTGTTTTCAGTTTGGATCGAACATCAGCCAATTGATCCCTGAGTTTTTGTACTTCATTATCAAGCTCTTGTTCCCTCAAATATTGTTTCTCCAATGCAACAGGCAAAATTGGCACCACCTAAATTATTGTTGTACTTTGTAATTTATGTTGCAAATCAATAATGTGGGGTTTAAACATTTGTATCTTCGTGTCACATCCCAAATGTTGTTCCTTTCCACTCTATAAGAGTTCATTATTGAGATCTTTAATATTTTCATCACAACTATCGTCATCTTCAATGATTCCACCATTGGTGATGGGGCATAGATATCATCTAGAGCACTACTTAATACTTTAGCTTCCTAATATATCTTCTCTTTTCATTCTCTAGACTTTTCCAAGTGTTTTGAAGGATTTTTTTTTTGCTGGACTACCCTCGGTTATATCTTTACCCATACCCATACCCTGAATTTTACCTTTATCCTGATGTTTGCCACCTTCTTTGCTCTAACTTTCTATTTCCTTTTCAAGTTATGTACTCTTCTCTTTTTTTGCACTGCCCTTACTTTTAGCTTTTCCTTATCCATACCATTACTTTTACCTGCATCCTTATTGTTTCCAACTTCTTTAGTAAGCATTTATATTTCCATTTTAAGATCTCTAATCTTCCCACTTGCTCTGAGAAGTGCCATCTTTTTTCTGATTCAACTTATTATCTTGGTTACAATTTTATTTCTTCAAACTGTTCATTTTTTTATTATATTCTTTAATCTCTGAATTATGTTTCTGACATAGCTCTATCACTGTACTTTCAAATTAATCTTTAAAAATTTGAATAAGTCCCTCTTTCTCCTTCAAACTATTTTTTAATTCATCCACCTCCAAATTACTTTTAGTATTCAATGGAGGTATTTTCAAAACTTGTGGTCTACTTTTCAATTCTTCTTCAAGATTTGAAATAGTTCTTGTATATGTAGCCAATAACATTTCAAACATTTCCCTGGAATAATAAACCTCCCTCTTACATTCCTCTATAACAAGGGACACCTCACTTTTTAATCCAACTATAATACAATCTTTGCCCTGTATTATGCTTCTTGATTCTTGTATTTGCCTTGCAATTGCATTTTCCAAATTTCCAATTTTCTTCGAGAAATCCAAATTAATGATGTGCTCTATTTCACACTTTTCCTTCCAGGTGTATATAGAGGAAGAATCCTCCATTGTAGGAAGTTTGTAATGCATCACTTTATCCAATGCCCCCAAAACAAATCTATTATAAAAAATGTATGTTGGACTATTCACATTTGAACTTGGAGAGGTAGAATCAACACCCATAACATGGACATTATACTCAAGTAATGGCATTTTAGGAGGAATTCTATCAATTATAGTTTCTAAACTAACACAAATATCATCATTTCATGTTTCCATATAATGGTCCATACCACCCTGCTCCTTGACTTCATTCATAGATTCATGTAGGTCTCTTAAAGTTATGAAAACATTAACTTCATATTCAGAAACAATATTAGAATTGATTTCCACACCAACAATTGCAATCTATTCAGGTATTTCTTCAATGGGTTTCTTTGTTTTTGGTCTCCTAATGTAGGTTTTAAGAGGGCTTGTTTGGTCATTGGGTCGATATAAATCAATAATTTTCTGCAGTGTGCCCGAGAAACTGAACTTAATCTTCTTTTCTTTAGGGCACGATGTGATTTTTTAGCCAATAGATGAGGGAAATATGCGGCCTTGTATTCAACACAAAAAATGACTAGCCTCATGTAGTCACCAAAAAACTTAGTCTTATGATGATTCATAATTTTCCTAACTTGGAAAATTTGAATCAAAGACTTGTATAGTCCCTAGGGAACATCTAGCATTCTAAAATCGATATTGGGAATGCATATATTTTTCCCACATATTTTACTGGCCATATCCATCTTTTCTACCTTGGGGGTTTGTTTTGGAGTTAAATATTGTTCCCCCTCTACGTGGAATTTTTGTTTCTCTTGCAAGAAAATCAACGTCTAGGTAAATTCTCTGGACAAATAGTTATAGTTCAACATATATGTCATCATATTTAGTTATGGTTGTATCTATATCATCATTTTCAAAATGGAAGGGTCCAAACATAAAGTCAAAAGCCTCTTCTCTTCTGAGGATATTTAAAATACATGTTGGACAATTTGTTGTGTCTCTCCATGCTTCAACACACTCCTGGAATTTGTTGACAATGAAATTTTCATCCTGGGAATCACCTATTTCAATTGTTGTTCCCATGGTAGAGGACACCCTTGTTTCAATTGCGACCATGGTTTTACAAATTCAATTTTGAAATGATTTTTTGAGGAATTCACGCTAACATGAATGGACGTTGAGGAATGGAAGTCATGGAATGCACGCCCACGCTAAGGAAACCCTTATGGTTATATTGGTATATTGGTTATAAAGAACTTTTGATAAGAAAATTAAATTAATATTTATAGATAATATATTATTTATTAGAAATAACACTTCTACAAAACTTGTCGTGCATTTTTATAAGCACACTCAAGTAGATTTGTAGCATTTTTTTAACAATGGTCTTGGGATTTTTGAGAATTAATGAATAATTTCCATCCTCTAAATGAGGGGAAGTAATCAGGGGTTTTCTCAGCCATGTGTTGTATCTTGGAAAATTAAAAATGATTGTCAGGATGAATCAGGGTAATTTTAAATCAAAATTCCAAACGTTGCTAACTATAATAGAAACACACACACTCAATCTCAAATTAAATGTTAAGCAATATATCTTGTATGCATTTGAAATCAATCATAGGTTTGGGAGACTTACATGTACTTCAAGTTTCTAAGTTTATGGGACTCAGGAAATGAATCAACATACAAGGTTAACTACATATGCGTGTTTTCAAACAACTTGTCAAACTTGGGTTTAGGGTTGTTATAAGATATGCCATAGTAGCATTAATCATACATAATGGATCAACATCCAATTTCATTCATCTTCCTGTGCAATCCATTCAAATGGGCTAAGAAAGAATCATTTTGGGTTTAGGCGAGCATAGGGATGAATAACATGTCTAGGGTGTGCATTTTTATAGTGCATGTGTGTATTTTTCATTAACAAGGTGTTCCCATTCCTCCTTACTATGTAAACATGCAATCCCATGCCCTCAACATGAAATTTCAACTTGAGACATGCAATTTTCCTTTATAGGGTGTGCATTTTCCTCAATACCCTATTTTCATGTAATTTATTAAGGTCAACATACAATTACCAACAAAAGACATGCATTTTTCTTCCTAGGGTGTGCATTTGTCATCTGCCCTATTTTGATACATTAATTTTATGAATTTTTCCTTTTTAGGGTGTGCATTTTCCACCATGGGGCACACATAATTTATTTGAAGGAATGGATGTTTCATAAACCTATATATCCCTGATATAATCAAACCAATTTCACCATTGGGCATGCATCTCCCTCGGTCTAACGTGCATTTCAACAAGGTCATTTTTAACAATTTGACCTCTTTTTTTTACAAGGTCGTTTTTACCCTTTCTGCAAAACAGAGGGTTTTTTGTCTAAAAATTCCCTCTATGTCCTATAAAATGAAAGCCTAAGGTATAAAATATTTTATACCTTATTGTAGGATGGGTATGTTACAATTTCCCACCCATCTAATCCTCATTGTTTCCATTACTGATTTTTCATGCCAACCATTTGGAAAATAATGAAAGTATTAATTGGGTTTTTGTTGCTATGTATAACCCTAATTCAAGTTTATTATAGTCTCCACATATAAAAATGTACACTAAAACACAAGAAATACATGTTTTTCTTTTAAACTCTAATTTCTACCCTTTTGTAAAATGCACACCAGGCTTCACAAAAATGCACACCCAGGTCTAAAACACCTCCAATTTGAGCGATTCAAGTTGTTGATGGTGTATTAGATAATTTACACCTGTGTACACATTTTTATTTTCATTTTAAAACAAAAATGTGGCTTCTTTGTAAAAGAGGAAAAATATACCTTGTAAATTGAAAGACCAAAATACTAGAAAGTGACCTAATGGAAATGCACGTCCATGCTTCTATATAGCTTGAAATTTAGTTATAAGATATTTGGGGTGAATGTAATAAAATTATAAATCTACATGTGTCAACCTAAGTGCATTTTCAAATGAAATAGGCCTTCTACCTTGAACCAAGCTTGAAGATTTTTTATAAAATGGAGGGTAAAACTGCCTTTCTGTAAAATCCATACCGATGACTCATATGACCGCCAAATTGAGTGATTCAAATTGTGGAGTATGTATGTTATTGTTTTACATATTTTAATACATTTACCTGTTCATTTTCAAACGAAAAACTCTCTTCTCTGCATAGAGGCTAAAAAATTCCTTTTAAATGGAAAAATTCATAACAATTCATGAAAATAGGGCATGATGAAAAATGCATGCCCTACCAAGAAAAATCCATGCATCCAGTTGGTAATTTACATGTTACAAGTTACATGACTATGCATATGTTGTAAACCCTAAAGACTGAATACTAGGGTGATATCTCAAGTTTTTTCCCTTTCCTTAATTTCAATAATATTGGATTTTGACCAGGTGCGAAAGGTTGGAGGATGCATGACAACCATTTAACAAAAATGTTTACAAATGTTGGAAGGGTTTTCCCCAAATTTTTGAAAAAATGGAAACCATATAAATTTTTCCCTTTCCTTTAATTCCTCTCACATGGGGTCATATGTCCTCTTCCTCTATATTATGTGTATTATGTTTTTTCTCCCATAGAAATACATTTACATGTGTGAAATTGGTAGAATATATTCGTATATAATACTTATATTCTTTCATTGAATTTTTTTTAACAATTAATTACAATTCCATTTAACACTACTCCAGAGGAAAATGACAGGATGCTTCGAAGGTTATTTGCAACATTGGAAGCAAAGGGTGATAGGAAATGTTATTTCCATTGCAATCAATGTAGGCCCTTCAATAGAAGAAGACTTTTAATAACAACAACTGAAAGGCATTGTAGACAATTTGGACACGTTGAAGGGGGTTATGAATATCGCCCCTTTGTAATTTAGTACTCATTATATGTTTTTGTATTGGTTGTATTTGAAGAAATTTCTATCCTTTCAATATTCATTACATACACTAATATCATTTGATTGATTGTAATTATAAGGAAAGGGCATCCTAAGTGTGATCTTGGGAATGTGACAAGTAGTAGTAGAAATCGTGTTGTACACAATGAGGAAGATGGAGTGGATATTGGAGATCAAGTTAGTCCTATGGAATAATATGAAACTGATAATGGCAGAGTTGAGAATGATGATATAAATATATTGATCCATGACACCTTTTCTCCAATGGATGATAATTTTGATGATATTCATAATGTAAATATGATTGAGAAGTCACAACAACCCCTTTATGAAGGCTTTAGGGAAAATCTTCTCTTTCCTATTTTTTTTTTGGTGAAATTGAAGGTATTGAATGGTTTGTCAAACATTTGTCTCACCCAGACCCTAAGTTATGTAATATAATTCATTACATATACATAAATGACCTATTTTTGTTTTGTTTCTCTATTCTTAGTGTTTTTAATTAATGTGTAAATTATAGAGATGCAATATTTAATATTGATATTATTTACATTAACTAGTTATATTTTGCATTGTAGATTGTTAGGTGAATTTCTCCTACCATCATCAAATACTTTACCTCGTACATACCAAGAATTATCAACCATTATGAAAAATATTGTAATGGAGTACCAAGCTATTGATGCATGTCCTAATGATCATATTATTTATTATGGAAAATATACATGGGACATGAAATTCCGACAATGTCAAATCAATAGATATTAAACCAATCAAGTAACACAACACATGCCTCACAAGGTTCTTCTTCATATTCCCATAATTCCACATTTGCAATGACTATTCAAGTGCCAAAGCATAGCACAATTTATGGATTACCATGCCTGAAGAAAAAGTAAATATGGTGTTCTTTGAATGCGTGTAGATGGTTCTTCATTTAGGAACATCGAAGAAATATGGTCAATTTTTAAAGAAGAACCTCGTAATATTAGGCTTCAATTGGAAGCTGACGGTGTCAATCCATTTGGTGATCTCATGTTTATTTACTCAGTGTGGCCTATTTTTGTTATAAACAATAACCTTTCTCCTTGGATGTCAATAAATAGGGAGAACAAAATGTTGACAATGATTTTTCTAGATATTTGTTTACAATAATTTTTTGAACGCAACATTTCATTTGTCTCGTTCATTGTATAATTTATTATCTATACATATATAGAAAGTAGTAATGATGTGTATTTTAAATCAATTATGTAAGTACCAAGATAAACATATTAATGTATATATTGAGCCTCTTATCGACAAGCTTCTAAAGCTATGGGATGGAATCATTGTATACGACATCTCTATACCAATAGGGAAAATGAAATTTCAATTCCATGGAATAGTTACATGAAAAATTCATGATGTGCCAGGGATAACACATTTTTTTGGTATGTGATGTACTATTTCACTTTAATAGTATATATATTTTTGAAAATATCATGCATTTTTAAAAAATAATTCCTTGGTATATAATTGATACTGACATTAATTCATATGTTGTAGGCCTACAAACCAAGGGTAAATTTGCATGTCTAGTATGTGGTCTAGGATGAAATATCACCGTTCAAGAAATTTAGGAAAGGAGGTGTTTGATGAGTATAGGCACTTCCTCCCTAAGAACCATAGGTATCGAACTACGGAAAAACATATTTTCAATTTCAAAGAAGAGACTTGAATAAAACCATGAAGAATGAAACCTGACCTATGGAAGTTGGAATATAATAGAAATCGTCAAGGTAAGCAATTAGTTTATGTACCATATATATTAATGTTTTACAATTTTAATTCGTATTGAAATATGTTTATTGTATCTAAAAATTATTGTTTTAATCTCATTTATTTTTCATAAATGTCGTTAAGGAATTAATGGGCTTCCAAGAGGAATGAAAACATACAATATACAATTCAACACATTTCCCTACTATGAGCACCTACAAATAGCACATTTGTTTGATACAATGTATATCGGGAAGAATGTAAGAAACACATTATGGATAATCTTATATGGAAGGAGTGACAAAGAAAAAATTGGAAAAATTTGTAGTGACATTCAAGAAGCCAATCATGCAATGAAAAATGTGATTAATTCTAATAGCGATGGACATCGATATATTATTCCATCATTATTTACAGAGAAACAAAGAAATGTTGTAAACAAGGTCATTAGGAAAAATTATTTTTTCACGGGATTTGTTTCGAACATAAATAATATCTTAACAAAGAAAGGTGAATCTGGCGGGGCAAAAACTCATGACTAGCATACCTTCATTAAGGTAATTATTTTGTTATGTTTCCATATTGGTATACATATTTTTGGTATCTTTTTGTTTACTTTTTTGTTACAGTATGTTGTACCTCTATGTTTATAATGATTCCTTTTTTGTTACAATATGTTCTACCTCTATGTCTTCCAAATATCTTTGACAACAACATAGAACAAGTCATATATGATCTTGGCAAATACATGAGGTAAGTAATGATTTCTATGAAAAATATTCATTGCAGAACTTGTTCACATGTGTTTTATTTGAAACGTATACACTTAAACTTGCAGTCATTTATTGTCATCATGTGTAGGTGGTTGTCATCTAAAGAATTCCATAAAGAATATATAAGGTATTGGAGGAGAGATCTTCCTCACCTAATGTGTGAAATGAAAAAGTGTGTACCTTTGACATATTCCAATGCACAAGAGCACTACCTCATACAACAAGTTGAGGATATTGAAATTTTTGGACCTGTACAGACAAGGTCAATGTGGATGGTGGAGAGGCATTTGAAATCATTGAAAGCCTTTGTTAGACAAAGAGTATGTCCCGAGGTTTCTATGGTGGAGGGATATATGGTATATCAATCCTTGGTGTATATTAGTCAGTATCTTCCTAAATTAGTAGCAAATATGAATGTGCCTCTCATTTGGGATGTCAACTCCATCAACAAATTTGAATTGGGAGGTCTTGTTGGGGAAAGATAGAATGAGCAAAGTGAAAGGTAATTATATCGTAGAGATCTACAATACTTTTGATTATTCAGTTTTATCTATACCGTACCTATTTAATTTTTATTCTTCCATCAATTATTAGGCTTTTCCACGGTACCTAATTATTGATGAATTGTTATTTTTTCATATAGTTGGTCGAGAGTGGTATACACTACATTTATACATCGCAAACAATTTTGATTGGATGAAGGTATGGATAGAACGATGTATACAATGTTATGGTAGGTTATCATGGTAATGGGTCGGTACATTGGTTAAAGAGGCTCATCGTAATCAAGATACCAATATTACACAGAGGGAAATTGATTTAGCATATGGTTTAAATGATAAATAGGCAAGCATATTCACCCATAATTTTTACTTATTTCCCATTATATTAATGTATGTTGTCTGTTATTTTCTTAAAATAGTTACTAATTCTCAATATGTTAATTACTTGACAATGAATTTTTTTATGTGTTGGGCATAATGAAATTAAAACACCACAAGGCTATGTCCTGCAATGGCCATAAATTTCGCATCAAAAATTTGGATGACAAGAAAAAAAACTTCGATTGTGGGGTAACTGTAGTATTTTAGGTCACTAATGTTTCCTCTAAAAGTCATTGGCATCCAAAGGTATATGAAAATAGATACTATGGATATTTGAATGATATACTTGAAAGTAACTTTAAATCCTTTAAATTAGTCATGTTCGAGGAAAAATAGTACAAGTTACGAATGAATGAACGTGATAATGAAAGAACTGTTATTGAGCATGAGAATGTATTTACCATGGTTAATACAAGGATGCTTGAGCCGAGTATTGAGCTTTAAGTTCTTCCAAACCAATGTGAGAAAGTCTTCTCAGATGTTCTAGGTAAAGTAGGATGTTCATATGTTGTTAGATATGATCTAAAAGGAAGGCCTATAAAGTATAATGTAGCAGAAGAAGATGATGCAAAAGAGAAAGTAGATGTGTTAGACGAAGAAGACGAATAAGTTGAGCTAGATGTATATGGAAATTCTCTCGATGATGATATCAACAATGAAATTATTTAAAATGACATTGATGATGATGTTTCTATGCCCAATCCTTACAATGTCGATTCTGAACCAGATTCTGGACCGGATGATACAGATTTGGAGTTGGATGATGAAGAATATCAATGATATTGAATTGTTGAAATGTAGGCTAGGGTATGTGATTATATATTTTCTATGATTTGTTCTCTTTAAATTATTTTCTCATATGGGTTAAATGTTTCTTGTTACATTTTATGCCATATTATTGTACGTATCATTGGTTGGTTAGAATTAATTGACCTTGATTTCTCTCATAACCCACCAGTCTATATCCTCCTGACCCATTTTCAACATGTGCTGATTAATTTTAACTATTAGTAAAGATAAATTATATTACAAACAAATAATGATTAAAAAACATAATATATATATAATAAACAAATATAAAACAAAGATAATCAAAGATAAAACAGACACTGTGGTGTCAAACCCCATACCAAATAAACCCACTCAAAAACCATTGACCACTGAATTGATCTACCCCACCTTCCATTATGGAGAGTGTGTAGAGGAGAAGACCCTTACAAGGAAAGATCGACCTCACCTATGCATCCAAGGAGGGACAGACCCCACAAGATCTTTGGTATGTAACCTCGTTTCTAATGTAGATAGAGGATGTATATCTTGTAGTTGTTTGTTCAATATGGAATGGTTTATAATGGATCTGTTTTTGTTCAATTCAAATCAAGTTTTACCTATCATCCAGTCCTAAATTTAGGTTCGATACCTTGTATATTGCATCTTTTTGCCATATTTTTGTACACACAACAGAGAACAAACAAGGTTTGAAATGAAAATTCAACAGACGCAATTGGACCAAAAATATAGATCCAATATCGATGGTCTCAACTTATTTTGGCTGGTGAAAGTGCATGCTGGATAAAAAGGGGTCGAAGTCCTAAATTATAAACCATTGTATTAACGATTGATAACATGTTGTATCCTTATTTATTTTGGTACACAGGGGTGGTATTATAAAACCACTTTATCTCACCCCGAAATGTGCCAATGGATGACATCTGGCACAGTGATGTAAGCCAAATCAAAACCATATATCTATACACACACTCTTTCTTTCATTTACCTTTTAATTTTATTTTTCTAATTTCTATGCATGAATCGTACTATGCCACTTTCAATTACTTTCTAGTAAATAGTTTGGGTATGGGGAATTGAGAGTGATGTGAGGGGGGAGGAAGGGCACAATTGAGCTTACACCTTCACATGGTCGGACCTGTTTAGTAGAGGATAAATTATTCTCAAAACCAAGAGAAGCTCATTCAGGTATTCCATTTTAATCTTTTTAGAGTCTCGTACATGTTGATATCTACTCTGTTTATTTATTAAATTATTATTCATTTATATAACCTTGTATTCTCTGATGATTTCTCCAGGTATTCGCAATGGAAATGCAATGAACGACTAGCTTATGTGTGATGTGGTTTTACAATCTCCCACCTCATTGAGCTCATGGACGTAGGTAGTTAGTACTAATTCTTCCATTTTAGTTAGTGTGTGTGCATAATTTCCAAAGATTAATGTGTATTTCGACCCTTTACTAAATTCTGGGCACAATCACCCTAGTATGCATTCTTTAGTATTTACAAAAAATCCATAGTCCTCTCACTTTTAAATTGTAAATTAACAAAATCATACATGGATTTTTTTCTTAGGGCATGCATTTCTCATCATGCCCTATTTTCATGCATTTTTTTCCATTTACAAGACAAATTTTAGCCTTTACACACATTAGAGGGTTTTAGGTTTCAAAATCCACAACTAGAGTATGAATATATGTAAAATGTAAAAATATAAACTCCACAATTTGAACCACTCAATTTGGAGGTCATATGAGTCTAAGGCATGCATTTTACAATAAGATGGTTTTACCCTCCATTTTACAACAGGTCTTGAATCTTAGTTCAAGGTATAAATCCTTAGTCTTTTTAAAATGCACTCTAGATGAAATATATAGATTTGGAATGTTATTAACTTCACCCCAAATATGAGATCACTAAATTTGGAGTTGTATAGAAGCATGGGCGTGCATTTCCATTAGGCCACTTTCTATTGTTTTGGTCTCTCAATTTACAAGATAGACTTTGCCTCTTTTACATATCAACAAATTTTGTGTTTGCAAATGAAAATATAAATATGTAGACAATTGTAACATTATCTAAGACACCCTTAGAAACTTGAATCATTGAAATTGCAGGTGTGCAAATACTTGGGCATGCATTTTTTTGAAGCGTGACATGCATTTCTACACGAATGCATAAATTATAGTTTAAAAGAAAAACAATTATTTTTCTCATTTAGGTATTTCATTTTAGTATTTCTAGATCTCGTGCATGTTTATTTGTCGGTTTATTTATTTAATTACTAATATTGAGTCATATAACCTTGTATTTTCTGATGATATCAATAGATCTTCACAATGGAAATGCAACTAACAAATAGCCTATGTGTGATGTGGATGTACAATCTCTTACCTTATAGAGATCATGGAACCAGGTATAGTACCCTTTTTTTCCATTTTAGTTAGTGTCTTTGCACGATTGCCAAAGGTTCATGTGTATCTCAACCCTTTACTAAATTCTGGGCACAAATCACCCTAGTATGCATTATTTAGGGTTTACAACAAATCCACAGTTGTGTAACTTGTAAATTAGCAACACAATACATGTACTTTTCTTCCAAGGGTGCATGTTTCTCATCATGCCTTGTTTTCATGCATTTTCACACACACCAGAGGGTTTTAGGTTTCAAATTGCACATCTAAAGTATGAATAGATGTAAAATGATAAAATACAAAATCCACAATTTGAACCACACAATTTGGAGGTCATATGAGTCTTAGGTGTGCGTTTTATAGTAAGACTATTTTGCCCTCCATTTTATCAAAGGTCTTGAATCTTCGTTCAAGGTAGAAGTCCTTAGTATTTTTAAAATGCACTCAAGATGAAATATATATATTTGGAATGTTATTAACTTCACCTCAAATCCTATATCACTAAATTTGGAGCTATATAGAAGCATGGGTATGCATTTCCATTAGGTCACTTTCTACTGTTTTGGTCTCTCAATTTACACGGTAGAATTTCCACCCTTTACACAACAACCAATTTTGTGTTTGCAAATGAAGATATAAATATGTATATAGGTCTAACATTATCTAAGACACCCTCACAAAATTGAATCATTCAAATTACAGGTGTGTAAGGACATTGGCATGGATGTTTGTGAAGCCTAGCGTGCATTTCTGCACAAGGGCATAAATTACAGTTTAAAAGAAAAACAAGTATTTTTCTCATTTTGGTATTTCATTTTAGTATTTCTAGGTCTCGTACATGTTGATTTGTCGATTTATTTATTTAATTATTAGTATTCAGTCATATAACCTTGTATTTTTTGATGATTTCAATAGGTCTTCACGATGGAAATGCAAATAACAACTAGCCTATGTGTGATGTGGTTGCACAAGCTCCTGCCTCATTGATCTCATGGACCCAGGTAGTTAGTACCCATTTTTCCATTTTAGTTAGTGATTTTTCATAATTGCCAAAGATTCATGTGTATTTCAACCCTTTACTAAATTATGGGAACAAATCACTCTAGTATGCATTCTATAGGGTTTGCAACAAAACCATAGTCTTTTAACTTGTAAATTAACAACACCATACATGGATTTTTATTCCAAGCGCATGCATTTCTCATCATGCCCTATTTTCATGTTTTTTTATGCATTTTCCCTTTTGTAACATCCCTCTCTTGTGCGCATTGAGCAAACTTATTCATTGAGGACACTTTCTTGCAAGTGATCCAGATTATTATACTATTGGGCGTTTGATTATGATTATGAGGTGTATGGATATGATGACATTTTATTTTGTTGTATTGATATAGACAGGTTCTATTGACTCAGTTCTCCTGAGTTTGTAGGACTTTGGACCTCTAGGATGCAGAGGCATTGATGAAACCCCTTGGACTCTGGATCGAGTCAAGGAGTGGACTATTGAGTTTTTATTATTATTGATATGACATATGTGCATGTGATTAGATGTTATGATTGTGGATTTTATTTCTGGAATGATTCATTGATGATGCAGGCTGACGATAGCTTGCCAACCAGACTCACATGTGGAGTAGAGGGGTCATGCATAACTACCAGAGACGTTGAGGGAGAGGTGTGGACAACAGGCCTGCCACAGCCTACTAGCACTCCCGTCGTGGCTCAAACTGTAGGTTAATGATTACCTAGTTCGAGAAGACCGATGATGTTGTGAGGGAAGACTGTGACAGTCGCTCACGATGATTCTAAGGGGCACGCAATAAGGCATGTTCCTTATTCCTTAGAGGCCCTTAGTCTCCCACAAGATCACCTGGTGGAGTATTGACTCCATGGGTTTTTGATGTCTACCAAGTCAGTCAAGAGGCGAGTGACACCCTTGAAGCACGTAGTGCGTCCTGAAGGGCACGTCACATTGTTAAATAATATGTGAATAAACCTAGATGGCCTTAAAATGAATAATGTGATAAGAAAGATTTAAAAACATTTTCCCTAATAAAATGTCGCCCAACCTCGTAAATTAAAATCTAGGTCTAGTGATACTTGTGGTAAAATAATAATAATAATAATAATAATCATTAAACATGTGACAAAAAGAGGGTAAGAAATTCGATTAATTTATTAAAATTAAATTATTGAGGGATTAAAATTTTAAAAGGGAAATGATTGTTTGTTACTTATGCTAATTAAAATTTATTAATTAAAAAGAAAAAGGGGAAAAAGGTAAATTTTATACACTTGCTAATTTGAGTTTTAGATAAAAAGGGAAAAGAGGGAAACTTAAAAGAATTAGGAAACTAAGGGAAAAAGGGGGAAACATAAAGAAAAAACAAAACATAAGGAACAAACAGAATGACTAACTTAGTAAGGAATCTTGACTTTAAGAACTTTCTAAATTGAACTCAACTAGGAATTTAGTAAAGGCATAATTCATTAAAATGTGTAATGGAATACGGGGACACCTAGGAGTGATTCTAGGAATGCTTTTAGGTCATGAGGGAAATAGGATTAATTAAATAATTAATGAAATTAATTTATGGTGCAATGAAGGGGATGGGTGACACGTGTACGGGGAGGATTTTTCTGAATTAAATTATTGAACAATAAATTAAATGGGAAATTGGGAAAGAAATCACTTAGAAACTCTATATAAAGGAGGGAGGAGGAGGAGGATGGATCTCTTCTTTGATGCGTAATGTTACACTGTAGAATTTTTGACTTGACTCACTTATCTTGTGGGAGTTGGGATACCCAGCTCGGTGAGGACTGGTAGCTCGGCATTGCGAGGCGGGCTGGGACCTAGTTGTTCTTTGGTTTAGTGTGCGTGGCCCCTTTGTGGCTCGGGGGGCTAAGGGGGAAGAAGATTACCCCTAGCATTGGCTGGGAGGTACCAGTGAAGTCACATCGTTCGACAAGCGGGAGATGGACGGAGTGCACGAGACAATGACTCAGAGTTGTCACCTTGGGCTACGGTACACACACATTTATTTTGAATGGTAGATTGATATTGAACTTGTGCTTTCATTTTTGTATTTTTATTGTGCAAAGAAAAGTGTTTTACTTAGCGCTTTTTTATCGAGAAATTATAATCATCATAGCTTTATGCTCATTGCATCGATTTGATCTCCTTGGCCACCGATCCTTGATTGCTTGACTATTCTATTTGTTTTATTGATTATTTGAAGAGTTGCACTTTATATTTCATCCTCATCACTAGATCATCAGTCCCCGCCTGAGCAGCTGATCAGAATCCAGATCGACGGTCGTCACTTCAGTGTTAATAGACCTATAGATCCTAATGCCCATCTTTTATGTGCATGGATGATGAGCGAAGGATGTTTTTCTCAGCTGTCTACCCCTGTTGATTGTTCCTGGTTAAGTGATTGTCTTGCGCCCTCTTGTGATTGAATGCCTCGGCGTGTTGTTTATCTTCTCTCTCTATGAACAGCTTGATTCCCTCTACGTTTTAAATCATATGGATGACATTGTTGCCCACTTGAATGACAACGTTATTTACTTTTATTTCTCTGTGTTTCAATACATTACACTGTGATTTTCCTCTGCAATTTATTACTTTTTCATGGAGAATTTCACCCTATGACCTTACCCTTGGTTTATACATTTTTAGACTATTGTTTTACCCTTCTTTGGACAACTTTTTTTTATACTTTATGACTGAGTTGAACCTTACTGGTAGCATTTCCCTTACCTTTTATTGACTGCGATCTTGAGGTTCAACTCATAGAACTTTTTGTTAGTAAAACTCGGTTTTATTTTATTGATGAAACCCAACAAGTGTGATGTTAAACTCAGTGATTTCCCCCCTTTATTTGACCACGATTTTGTGATAAACCACAATGATTTTGTTTACTCTGCATTCTGAATTTTATTATATACCTTCGATCCGTTTAACCACGATTTTATTGCCACCTTGCACAATTTCTAATCCACGTTTTGACATCATGCAACGTTTTTATATACTTGAGTTTTCTCACTACAAATTTGCATATACATTGAATTGGACATCGTGCCTTCCTCGTCTGTTACACATTTATTGACTGTGATTTCACATATTTTGGGTGCACTGTGACTGTGATTTCAAATAGATAGTGGTAAGGTATTTCCTTATTAAAAGACAATGTCTTCATATAGGTGAATGGAAGATATAGTTTTTATGGATCGACCGCCTGTTGATTGTTAGCTGTATTGCTTGGCAATTTTACTGACAACAATATCATTATTTACCACTGCTATTGTTCATTGAATAGAATTTAATTGAATAGCATCTAAATTCATGAGATAATGATTTTATGAACATCGTTTATTTAGGCAGCGAATCTCTGTCTGACAACGAGTTTAATACATTGAAGGAGAGACAGCTATTTCCTATACTTATTAACAATGTTTTTATAATCTAGATCGTTTTATCCCTGCGTGTTGGTTTACCCAACAAATTATGGTGTTAATGGGCAATGACCTCATTTATGTAGCAAGTACTGACCCCACATAAATCCTAGATAGAAAATCATGTATTGGCAGAGTTTCCTTGAATTAATGAACATCGAACTTATTTGCTTAGTTGTTGTGAAGGACAGTGAGTGATTGCGATGTTGGGCTGTGAAATTGGTTGGGTAAATTATTACTTTGTTTGACTGTGTAGTGGCATTGATTTGACTATGTAATGGAAACACTTATGAATGTGCTTTGGCAGAAAGGTTATACTTGAATGGTCGTGAACTTAGATTAAAATTTTGGATGCATTGAGACCGGGGAGTAGTTGCGTCGTATGGCTGGGAATAGTTGCATTTAAGGGTGACTGTGTAGTTGTGGAGTTGGTTGCCTTCGTAAATTATAAGTTTCCTACTATTACCCTTTGATTCATTGACACGAGTTAGGAATGTGTCAATTGAACCCATTTTGGAACTTTGATCTTTAAGTTATCCTTATAAAAACTTTGTTTCTATGTTATTGCAGTCATACTATTCGGATCTTAAATCAAGATTCTGTTGTAAATTATATTAATATTAAACATATGAGTAAGGTAAAAAAAGATATTACATATTAGCGAGATTAATTACTTCTTAGAAAAATGTGTTATACATAATGTATGGCTATTACTAACTATTAGGTATTTATTGTTTAACATTTGTTTTGAAAAAGGGGGGGTTGCAGGTTAGTCATTGATTGTAATTCAAATTAGTTCTTGGGATTGGCGTAATCCACTTAGTGTAAAATCAAATTTATATAGGAGATTTATGGTTGCAGTCAACTTATTGTTTGATTCCATAGGAAATTAAATTGTTGTGAATCTCTTTTCAATTAAGGATATAATTGCAATTGTAAATTGTATTGTGGGATTTAGCTATGTGGACATGTTGATGTAAGTTAAAAATCATTACTAGATATTAAGATGACTCCTTATTTGACCTGAGTAGGTGTAATAATGTATACCATAAAAGTGTAGTTATAGATAGAATTAATAATCTTCCTTTATGATTGAGACATATATAGACATTATCTCAAGGCATGTTCTGAGGGTCACACTTGATAGATATGAAGAGTTTTGTTGGGTTTTAGTTTTAGTTACACCAAAGTCTTAGGACCATAAAACTCCATGCCTTGTTATGTTTGTGATTTTATTGAGTTAGATTTGAATTGAAGAATTCTTCTCAGTAGAGTAGTGGTTTATGTCATTAATGAGAAGGATATTTGCACCAGTAATAATGTGACCAGAAGAAATTGGGAGGGGTAGGGAAGAATGTTATTTTACATCCTTTAGTTAGATCTCAATTTACTCCCTCCCAACGTTGTGATGAGTAGTTTTATTTTTAATTGTTCGTTCCCTTACGATATATGAAGATTTCCTTGAGTCACTACTTGATTGTCTTAACGGATTTTACAAAAAAAAATTACACTACTTCATTGTAGTCACTTAATTTTATGTTGTGTACGGAGGGGAATTTACATATGGTATCAGAGCGGGTTCAAACCTGCGACTGTGGATTGCTAGGGTTTCCACTGCAGTCAACCCTTGAGTTTTAACCTAGAACTATTTAAAACCTTAACATATCCATGCGGTGATATTTATTGGAGGACGCCATAGAGGTGCGTGGAGTGGTGTCTTGGAAGGAGGTGCAACACCTCTCGAGGTACTCACATCTTCAGAGTCTAACCCCCAAGGGGGAAGAAGAAGAAGTCCTTGGGCTGGAGTCATTTGTTGTAAGGGATGATGATGGTCTGACAAGGTCCTTCCAGAGATTGTCAGAGGCCTTGATTCACCATCTGTACTGAGATAAGTCCAGGGAACCTATACCCCAGAGGGTCCACAACGTGCCCAGCTTGTACTATAAGTATTCATTGATAACTCGAGAAGGTCAAATTTTCTTGAGTTCTTTGGTGCCCCAGATGACGCAGGCGCCGAGGCATGGTGGGAGAGTATGGTGATGTGTTCTGCGCTTCATGAATATACTTCCAACATGAATATCTGCATGGAGGTATTCAACTGAAGGGGAGCTCTCTTCTATGGTGGAAGACGCTCCTGCCATTTTTGAACGTGGCAGTTGAAGACATGTCATGGGAAATGTTCGAGGAATGGTTCTGAGAGACGTATCTATTGGAGGGATTCATTGAGCATCGGATTAACAAGTTCAATGCCTTGCGACAGGGGGGTCATATGGTGCCCGAGTACGAGGCCCTTTTTTGGAGCTGCTTCGGTATGCTCCGTCCCAAATTACCAAGAAAATTAAGGTCAACAAGTTCGTGTTGGGCCTTAATGTTAGGATTCGACTTCTACTTCGGGTACCAGGATTACTAGACCGAAGAAAGTGTGTTGGAGTGTGGAGAGACACATTACCAACATGACTACCCAGTGGAGAGGACTAGAGCATCTAGATCAGCCAGACCCACTACCGTGGGAGATTTGGGCAAGGCCCATCCAATTCATGCAGTGGTGAATAACCATTGGGTAGAGCACTAGTCAACTCTGATAGATATTTAGGTACCATCGTTGACCAGACCCTTAGTATTTAATAGATCCCGGTGCTACCGAGAGTTTCATTTTTGGTGCAGCGCTAAAAAGGATTAAAGTAAAGGAAGTCGAAAAGGATGAGTTTAGCTTTGTAGAGATGGCTTCGAGAGACAAACTGAAGGTTGGAGGAAGGGTTACGGGTTGTACCCTTAAACTAGGAGAGTTTTTCACCAGGACCAACCTATACATCACGATAATAGGATCTTACAACGTAGTGATCGGTATGGACTGGTTGGAATCGCATGAGGCCATACTCAACTGTAAGACAAAATAGTTAAGCTTGGTCGATGATGAGGGACAAAGACATGTGTTTGTAGGTCAGAACCAGGGATTTTCCCTGTGGTTTATCTCTTCTTTGCAGTTACAGAAGAGCATGCGCAAGGGATGTAAGATTTATGCGAACCTTGCATTAAATTAAAAGGGAGTAGCGAAAGGTCTAGAACACCTTCCGATGGTGAGAGAGTTTGCGAACGTCTTCCCGGAGGAGTTACCTGGGATGTCGCCGCAAAGGGGACTGGAGTTTAACATAGACCTAAAACTGGGGACTAAACCAATAGAAAGAATGCCTTATCTCTTGTCAACCCAGAGTTAAGGGAGTTGAGAATGAAACTAAAGGAGTTGTTGACCTGGGACTTATACGTCCAACTGTGTCACCGTGGGGTGTGCCTATTATTTTCATATGAAATAAGGATGGGTCATGGAGACTCTGCATTGACTACCATCAATTGAACAAGGAAACGATCAAGAATCAGTATCCTTTGCCAAGGATTGATGATCTATTCGATCAGATGAAGGGTGTGACAGTCTTTTCAAAGATCGATTTGCGATCAGGGTATCACCAGTTATGGATCAAGGAGGATGGCGTTCCTAAGACCTCCTTTAAGGCGAGGTTTGGACATTACGATTTTAATTTTTTACCATTTGTACTAACAAATTCCCCAGGAGTATTTATGAGTTTGATGAACGGGGTGTTCCACGAGTACTTGGACAAGTTCATCCAAGTATTCATTGACGATATTTTGATTACTCTTGAATGATGGAGGAGCATGACGAACACTTGCGCTTGGTACTACAGTGTCTAAATTGTATGGTAAGTTGTCCAAATGCTTGTTTTATCAATCGAAGATTCACACTTAGTACATGTCACCTTTGGCGAAGGTATCACCATGGATCCAACAAAGGTCTAGGCTAATATGGAATGGCCTGCACCGACGAATGTCCTGGAAGTGCGCAACTTCATGGGTTTAGCAAGATACTATCGACGATTCATCGAGGGATTTTTGAAGATAGAAAATACGATCACAAAATTGCATAAGAAGACCAAGAAGTTTGTTTGGAACAAAAAAACAAATGCGTGGATGCATTTTGGAGGCTCAAGGAGTTGTTGACAATGACACCAATACTAAAGGTCCCTGACATGGATGTGTACTTCTTGGTACGCACTGACGCATCCAAGGAAGTCTTGGGTGGAGTCTTGATGCAAGACGGTCTAGTGATTGCTTACATCTCGAGGAAGTTGAGAAGGCATGAGGAGAACTATGTGACACATGATTTGGATTTGTTAGCCATCATTTATGCCCTGATAGTTTGTATACACTAACTTATTAGATGGTAATTCGAACTAAAAATAGACCAATGTGGACTACAACATATCTTTACGCAAAGAGACCTGAACACGCGACAACGATGTTGGTCACAATTTCTTAGCGAGTACGACTTCGAGATTTTTTACATAAAAGGAACAGTGAACCGAGTGGTAGATGCATTGAGTCAGATATCACAGATATTTTTGGTGTTGCCTCTTCAGGCGAATCTACGTGAAAATATTCTAACTTTACAGAGCGACGATGAATGGTACAAAGAGGTCAAGGATTTTATCGGACAAAACACAATGATGGTACCAAGACTTGAAGGATTTACTTTGGACGAAGATGGAATATTGAGATTTAAAAATAGAATTTATGTGCCACCAAACGATGAGTTGAGGAGTTTGATCCTAAACGAGGTCACAAAGAAGTGTACATAGCTCACCCAGGAGTCACGAAGATGAGGTCGGACCTTAAACCCTTATTATTTTGAAAATGAATGAAGGTAGACATAAGGAACTATGTGGTGAGATGTCTAGTATGTTAGTAGGTGAAGGATGAACATAGACATCCAGCAGGATTACTACAGCCAAACGCTATTCCAAAATCAAAATGGGAGGTCATTCCGATGGATTTCATTGTTGGATTTCCACTGACGACAAGGAGACATGACTTGATTTTTATGGTAGTTGACACTTTGACGACGAGTGATTATTTTAATCCTGTACATATGACATATCAAAACCCGACATAGCTAGATTTTTCATCTATGATATTGTGAGGCTGCATGGCATGCCTAAGAGGATTATATCTGATCAAGGATCGGTGTTTAACGGGAGATTCTGGACTGGTTTCCAAGAGACTTTGGGAACCCAACTTAACTTCAGTACTACGTATCACCCAGAGACAAACGGGCAGACTAAACGAAAAAACTAAATCTTGTAGGACATGTTGCGTATGTACGTTATGGACCAACTGAAGCATCGGGAAGAGTTCTTGCCACTGGTAGAATTTGCGTATAACGACAGTTATCAAAGTACCATTAAGATGACACCCTTCGAGTTTCTTTATGGGTGACCATTTCAGACAACTTGAGTTTGGATTGGCTTAAGGATAGGGTCCTGGTGGGACCAGAAACGATCGAAGAAATGGAAGATAAAATGCCAACTTTAAGACAAAGGATCAAGGAAACGCAAGATCGAAAGAAGAGTTATGTCGATGCGCATTGTGTCGATCATAGTTACGATGTTGGTGATCAAGTATTCTTGTGGGTGAAACCACATAAGAGATCGATCCAGTTTGGAAAGGGTGTTAAAATATCTCCTAGGTTCATGGGATCTTATGAGATTGTGGGAAAGAGAGGCTTGTGGCCTATCGGCTAGCCTTGATTGATCCTTGAGGCGTATGCACAATGTTTTTCTCATATCCTTTTGAGACATTATTTTAGTGATCCTACTCATGTTATTGACATGAGTTCCTTGTAGGATCAGATGAGGGTGCGCTCACGACTGAGTCGATATGCATCATGGATCATCGCATTTGACAACTACGGTGTTGAACAATAGATCAGTTGAAGGTCTAGTGAGACAACTATAGTCCACACTCGGTGACCTAGGAGGAAATATATGATATGCACCAACAATTTCCATTTTGGTTTGATAGATAGACTTATGACACTGTGTTGCACATTGTTTCGACACTTATATACTGTGAAACTTCGGGATGAAGTTTAGACCAAGAGGGGTTGTATGTAACATCCTGCTCTTGAGCCCCCGGGGTGGGGGCAGCTCAGTTGGCAAGTGTCGTGATATGAAGTGATATGAAGTTCCATGAGGTTTCGAGTTCAAATTCCCCGGACTTACCCTATGTGTCACGTAAGGGGCATCATGGGCACACCTAGAGGTTATAGTGGTAGAAATTGGATAACACAACCATGTGTAATGCGAGTACGCGCCCAACTAGTTGTTGATTCTGCTAGACATAAGAAAATAAAAAATAAAAAAACATCCTGCTCTTGCGCACACTGAGCGAAATTATTCTTTGAGGACACTTTCTTGCAAGTGATTTGGATTATTATACTATTGGGTGTTTTATTATGATTATGAGGCATATGGATATGATGACATTTTATTTTGATGTATTGATATAGACAGGTGCTAATGACTCGGTTCTCCTAAGTGTGCAAGACTTTGGACCTCGAGGATGCAGAGGCATCGATGAAACCCCTTAGACTCTGGATTGAGTTAGGGAGTGGACTATTGGGTTTTTATTATTGTTGATATGGCATATGTGCATCTGATTAGATGTTATGATTATGGATTTTACTTCTGAAATGATTCATTGATGATGCAGGATGACGATAGTTTGCCGACCAGACTCACATGTGGAGTAGAGGGGTCATGCACGACTACCAAAGACATTGAGGGAGAGGTGTGGACACCAGACCTGCCACAGCCTACTAGTACTCATGTGGTGGCTTGAAATATAGGTTAATGATTACCTAGTTCGAGAATACACATGATGTTAGGAGGGAAGACTGGGAGAGTCGCTCATGATAATTCTAAGGGCAACACAATAAGGTAGGGGCCTTATTCCTTAGAGACCCTTAGTCTCCCACAAGATTACCTGGTGGAGTATTGACTCCAAGGTTTTTTTATGTCTACCAAGTCATTCAAGAGGCGAGTAGCACCCTTGGAGCACGTAGTGCATCCTGAAGGGCATGTCGCGCAAGAAAACCAGAAAGAGGTGAGTGGCATCCTTGGAGCACGTAGTGTGTCTTGAAGGGCATGTCGCATTGTTAACTAATAAGTGAATAAACCTAGATGGCCTTAGAAAGAATAATGTGATAAGACATATTTAAAAACAATTTCCTTAATAAAATGTTGCCTAGCCTCGAAAATTAAAATCTAGGTCTAAGTGATACTTGTGTTAAAAAAAAATAAAAATAATAATAATAATAATCATTAAACATGTGACGAAAAGGGGGTAAGAAATTTGATTAATTTATTAAAATCAGATTATTGAGGGATTAAAATTTTGAAAGGGAAATGATTGTTTGTTACTTATGCTAATTAAAATTTATTAATTAAAAATAAAAAGGGGGAAAAGGTGAATTTTATACACTTGCTAATTTGAGTTTTAGATAAAAAGGGAAAAGAGAGAAACTTAAAAGAATTAGGAAACTAAGGGAAAAAGGGGGAAACATAAAGAAAAAGAGAAACATAAGGAAAAAGCAGAATGACTAACTTAGTAAGGAATCTTGCCTTTAAGAACTTTCTAAATTGAACTCAACTAGGAATTTGGTAAGGGCGCAAGTCATTAAAACGTGTAAGGGAATATCTGGACACCTAGGAGTGATTATAGGAATGCTTTTAGGTGGGTGAGGGAAATAGGAGTAATTAAATAATTAATGAAATTAATTTCTGGTGCAACGAAGGGGATGGGTGACACATGTACGGGGAGGATTTTTCTGAATTAAACTATTGAACAATAAATTAAATGGGAAATTGTGAAAAAAATCACTAGAAACTCTATATAAAGGAGGGAGGAGGAGGAGGAGGAGGAGGATGGATCTCTTCGTTGATGTGTAACATTACGCTGCATAATTTTTGAGTTGATTGACTTATATTGTGGGATTTGGGAGACCCATCTCGGTGAGGAGTGGTAGCTTGACCTTGCGAGGCGATCTAGGAGCTAGTTGTTCTCTGGTTTATTGTGTGCGGCCCCTTTGCGGCTCGGGGGGATAATGGGGAAGAAGATTACCCCTATTATTGGTTGGGAGGTACTAGTGAAGTCACATCGGTCGGCAAGTCAGATCTAGACGGAGCATCCAGGACAACGACTCGGAGTTGTCACCTTCGGCTATGGTACAGACGCATTTCTTTTGAATGGTAGATTAATATTGAACTTTTGCTTTCATTTCTATATTTTTATTGTGTAAAGAAAAGTGTTTTACTTAGTGTTTTTTTATCGATAACTTATAATCATCATAACTTTATGATCATTGCATCAATTTGATCTCCTTGGCCATCGATGATTGATTGCTTGACTATTTTGCTTGTTTTATTGATTATTTGAAGAGTTGCACTTTATCTTTCATCCTCATCCCTATATCATCAGTCCCCGCTTGAGCAGTCGACCAGGAGCCGAATCAACGGTCGTCATTTTGGTCTAATAGACCTATATATCCTAATGCCCTACTTTTTTGTGCGTGGATCATGAGTTAAGGATGTTTTACTCAGTTTTCTACCCTTGTTGATTGTTCCTGGTTGAGTGATTGTTGTTAAGCCCTAATATTGGCTCATTACCCCTTAATTGGGGCATATTATATTAGTAATTTTATTTTATTTATGTCGGCTTTAGGCCATTAGTTGTAATTATACCTCCTAGTCTCCTATATATACCAAGGAGACATTTTC
>SNQJ01S0050303.1:17663-36226 GCA_010110895.2 Picea sitchensis | reverse complement strand
ATGGCCCTTATAAGGTGTTGCAAAAGATTGGTACTATGGCATACAAATTGGAGTTGCCTTCATCTTCACGAGTGCACCTAGTTTTCCATGTTTCATGCTTACAGAAGGTTATAGGCGACAAGATCCCAGTTCAAACTATATTTCCAGAACTTGATGAGGAAGGAAAAATCATATTGGATCCTGAAGCCATCATTGACACAGGAATTCGCCAGCTGAGAAATAGATCCATTTCAGAGAATCTCATTAAATGGAGGAAACTACCAGCTGGAGATTCCACTTGGGAAAATGAGTCTTTTATACAGAAGCATCCAAAGTTACTCAAGTGTTGTGGACAACACTTGTCTCAAGGGGAGGGGCATGTTAAGTCCTAATATTGGCTCATTACCCCTTAATTGGGGCATATTATATTAGTAATGTTATTTATTTATGTCGGCTTTAGGCCATTAGTTGTAATTATACCTCCTAGTCTCCTATATATACCAAGGTTACATTTTCATTTTGAATCATCTTGTACTTGAACATTTAAGTGGGGTAAAAGGAGGTTTCCCCCTCGAAGAGGCTTATTATCTGTAATTATCTCTTTTTCAAGGCGTTGAGTACTTTTTCTGAGGTTTTTCTATGCTATATTGATATTTGGTTCTTAACAATTGTATTGCGCCCTCTTGCAATTGAATGCCTCGACGTGTTGTTTATCTTCTCTCTCTGTGAACAACTTGATGCCCTCTGAGTTTTAAATCATATGGAAGACGTTGTTTCTCACTTGAATGACAATGTTATTTACTTGTATTGCTCTACGTTTCAATACATTCCACTATGATTTTCCTCTACAATTTATTACTTTTTAATGGCGAATTTCACCCTGCGACCTTACCCTTGGTTTATACATTTTTAGACTGTTATTTTACCCTTCTTTGGACAATGCTTTTTTAATATTTTATGACTAAGTTGAACCTCACTGGTAGCGTTTCCCTTACATGTTATTGAGTACGATCTTGAGGTTCAACTCAATGAACTTTTTGTTAGTAAAACTCAGTTTTATTTTATTGATGAAACCCAACAAGCGTGATGTTAAACTCAGCGATTTTTCCCCTTTATTTGACCACGATTTTGTGATAAACCACAAAGATTTTGTTTACTCTGCATTCTGAATTGTATTATATATCTGCGTTCCATTTAACCACGATTTTATTGCCACCTTGCACAATTTATGATCCACATTTTGGCATCATGCAACATTTTTATATCCCTGAGTTTGCTCACTACGAATTTTCATATACATTGAATTGGACAGCGTACCTTCCTCAGCTGTTACACATTTATTGACTGCGATTTCACATTTTTTGGGTGCAGTGTGATTTCAAATTGATAGTGGTAAGGTATTTCCTTATTAAAAGACAATGTGTTCATATAGGTGAATGGAAGATACATTTTTATGGATCGATCGTCTGTTGATTGTTAGTTGTATTGCTTGGCGATTTTACTGACAACAATATAATTATTTACCACTGCTATTGTTCATTGAATAGAATTTGAATTCGCAAGATTATGATTTATGAAAAATGTTTATTTAGGTAGCGAATATTTGTCTGACAGCGAGTTTAATACATTGAAGGAGAGACAACTATCTCCTATACTTATTGACAACGTTTTTATAATCTAGACGGTTTTAGCCCTATGTGTTGGTTTACCTAGCAAATTGTAGTGTTAATGGGAAGTGACCTCATTTATGTAGCAAGCAGTGACCCCACATAAATCCTATATAGAAAATCGTGTATTGACAGATTTTCCTTGAATTAATGAACAACGAACTTATTTTCTTAGTTGTTGTGAAGGACAACGACTGATTGCGCCATTGGGTTGTGAAATTGGTTGGGTAGATTATTGCTTTGTTTCACTATGTAGTGGCATTGATTTGAGTGTTTAATGGCAACACTTATGACTGTGCTTTGGAAGAAAGGTTATACCTGAATGGTCGTGAACTTAGATAGCATTTTTGGATGCGTTGAGACCGGGGAGTAGTTGCGTCGTATGGCTGGGAATAGTTGCGTTTAAGGGTGACTATGTAGTTTTGGAGTTGGTTACCTTCGTAAATTCTGAGTTTCCTGCTATTACCCTTTGATTGATTGACACGGGTTAGGAATGCATTGATTGAACCCATTTTGGAACTTTGATCTTTAGGTTATCCTTATAAAAACTTTGTTTCTACGTTATTGCAGTCATACTATTCAGATCTTAAATCAAGATTATGTTGTAAATTATATTAATATTAAACATATGAGTAAGTTAAAAGAAGATATTGCATAGTATTGAGATTAATTAATTCTTAGAAAAATGTGTTATACATAATGTATGGATATTACTAACTATTATGTATTTATTGTTCAACATTTGTTTGGAAAAAGGGGGGGTTGCAGGTTAGTCATTGATTGTAATTCAAATTAGTTCTTGGGATTGGCGTAATCCACTTAGTGTAAAATCGAAGTTAGATAGGAGATTTATGGTTGCACTCAACTTATTGTTTGATTCCATAGGAAATTAAATTATTGTGGATCTCTTTTCAATTAAGGATATAATTGCAATTGTAAATTGTATTGTAGGATTTAGCTATGTGGACATGTTGATGTAAGTTAAATATCATTACTAGATCTTCAGATGACTCCTTATCCGACTTGAGCAAGTGTAATAACGTATACCATAAAAGTGTAGTTATAGATAGAATTAATAATCTTCCTTTATGATTGAGACATATGTAGAGATTATCTCAATTCATGTTTCGAGGGTCACACCTGATAGATATGAAGAGCTTTTTTGAGTTTTAGTTACACAAAAGTCTTAGGAACGTAAAACTTCATGCCTTGTTATGTTTGTGATTTTACTGAGTTAGAATTGAATTGAAGAATTCTTCTTAGTAGAGTAGTGGTTTATGTAATTAATGAGAAGGATATTTGCACCAACAATAATGTTACCAGAATAAATTGGGAAGGGTAGGGAAGAATGTTGTTTTACATCCTTTAGTTATATCTCAATTTACTCCCTCCCAGCGTTGTGATGAGTAGTTTTATTTTTAATTTTTCATTCCCTTACGATATATGAATATTTCCTTTAGTCACTACTTTATTGTCTTAATGGGTTTTACAAAAAAAAAAAATTACACTACTTCATTGTAGTTGCTTACTTTTATGTTATGTCCAGAGGGGACTTTACATCTTTATGCATTTTTTTTGCATTTACAAGGAAACTTGTATCCTTTAAGCACACTAGACAGTTTTAGGTTTCAAATTGCACATATAAAGTATGAATATATGTAAAATGATAAAATACAAACTCCACAATTTCAACCACTCAATATGGACGTCATATGAGTGTTAGGTGTGCATTTTATAGTAAGATGGTTTTACCCTCCATTTTACAAAAGGTCTTGAATCTTGGCTGAAGTTAGAAGTCCTTAGTCCTTTTAAAATGCACTCTGGATAAAATATATAGATTTGGAATGTTATTAACTTCACCCCAAATCCTAGATCACTAAATTTGGAGTTATATAGAAGCATGGGATTGCATTTCCATTAGGTCACTTTCTACTGTTTTGGTCTCTCACTTTAGAAGGTAGAGTTTTCCTCTTTTACACAACAACCACTTTTATGTTTGCAAATCAAAATATAAATATGTACACATTTGTAACATTATCTAAGACACCCTCAGAAACTTGAATCATTCAAATTGCAGGTGTGTAAAGACCTGAGCATGCATTGTTTTGAAGCCTGACATGCATTTATACACATGCAGAAATTACAACTTAAAAGAAAAAAAACATTTTGGTCATTCAGGTTTTTCATTTTAGTCTTTCTAGGTCTCGTACATGTTGATTTGTCTATTTGTTCATTTATTTATTAATATTAATTGATATAACCTTGTATTTTCTGATGATTTCAGTAGGTATTTGCAATGTAAATACAACTAAAAAATATCCTATGTATGATGTTGTTGTACAATATCCTTCCTCATCGAGCTCCTGGACCTAGGTAGTTAGTAACCATTTTTCTATTTTAGTTAGTGTCTTTGCACAATTTCCAAAGATTCATGTGCATTTCAACCCTTTACTAAATTCTGGGCACAAATCACCCTAGTGTGCATTCTTTAGTCTTTAGAACAAATCAACAGTCCTGTAACTTTTAAATTAACAACTCCATACATGGATTTTTCTTCCAAGAGCATGCATTTCTCATCATGCCCTGTTTTCATGCATTTTCATGCATTTTTTCCTTTATGCATTTGTTTTTGCATTTACAAGGCAAATTTTATCCTTTACGCACAATAGCAGGTTTTAGGTTTCTAATTTCACATATAAAGTATGAATAGATTTAAAATTATAAAATCCAAACTCCACGATTTGAACCACTCAATTTTGGGGTCATATGAGTC
The DNA here is from genome assembly GCA_010110895.2 of Picea sitchensis. Classification (NCBI taxonomy): domain Eukaryota; kingdom Viridiplantae; phylum Streptophyta; class Pinopsida; order Pinales; family Pinaceae; genus Picea; species Picea sitchensis. Next base: position 31,807 of record SNQJ01S0050303.1, on the reverse strand, counting down.
TTAGGCGTGCATTTTACAGTAAGATATTTTTACCCTCCATTTTACAAAAGGTCTTGAACCTTGGTTCAAGGTAAAATTCCTCAGTCCTTTTAAAATACACTACAGGTGAAATATATATATTTTGAATGTTATTAAATTCACCCCAAATCATAGATCACTAAATTTGGAGCTATATAGAAGCATGGGCATGTATTTCCATTACGTCACTTTCTACTGTTTTGGTGTCTCAGTTTACAAGGTAGAATTTTCCCCTTTTACACAACAACCACTTTTATGTTTGCAAATGAAAATATAAATATGTAGACAGGTCTAAAATTATATAAGACACCATTACAAATTTGAACTACTCAAATTGCGAGTGTTTTAATTCCTAAGGATACATGTTAGTGAAGCTTGGTGTGCATTTATACACAAGGGCATAAATTATAGTTTAAAAGAAAAATATGTATCTCTTAAGTGTGACTGTGCATTTTTAGTTGTGGAGGCTCTAACAAGCTTGAATTAAGATTTTATGCAAAAATAGAAACTGTAATACTAATAATATGTATCATCATATATCGAGAACATTGTCATCTACATATGCCTCAACCTACTCCCTATATCCAATGCAATTTGTTTTTTTTTTACTTTTTTTTTATGAGTGCTAGACTTCTGATGAACACCCATCTCATTTCCAATAGTAGTGTGAGCTCTTCTGCATCATGCCTCTGACACCATCACACCATATTGTTGTATCTTCGATGGAATGAGCATTTCAGAGTGTCTCCATGCTGATGTAGGCCACCAACCATAAAGTCTCAATTTGGATGGCATGCGCGTTGTCTTTCTGACAGTAGTTACATGACTATGTCATAGTAACGACCGTCACCATCACTAAAATGAGGGTTTTTTGGCTCGTGTCAATTTCTTGGAAAATTTCATGTGGAATATCAATGTGTCGTAATACCGCCACTGTATGATGGTCGTAATAGAAACGATTTTGTGTGATGAACATATGTTTCGTAAAATATCTCCATAGTTTCCATGTTGCAGTATTGTACGTCGGATATCCGACATACATGTATTAATGTCGAGAATATGACAAAATGGGTTCGATGAATAGTCGAAGAGGGAGTTTTTTGGAATCTAGAAGGGTGGTCATAGGATGGGTGTTGTAACGACATCAGAAAATGAGGCAAATGTACTAGTGAAATATTAATTTAACTCTTATACAATAATTAGATAAGATAGCCAAGTCAGTTAGCTTGAGTGGTTGGGTGCATTGAAATTCATGTTGGAGTTCTTGTATTGATTCCTTGGGATAGTTTCCCTTGTTTTGTGACTCCTTGATATCCCTATTAGGTCAATATTTGTAATTAGTTCCATAATATTTGCATTGTGTACTATCTCTAAATGTGAGGAAGTACTGGAGAGTTTCCTTGTGAGGTGTTTCTTATGTAAACATAGAATTAGTTGAGATGACATGAATTGAATATGGATTTCAGTTCGTAATTAGATATAATATAAAATATAGTTATAATTAAAATACGTAAAATCACAAATAACATATACAATATAAACACATATATAAATAAATTTATTCTAAAAAAAAAAAAAAAAAGGAGTGAAGGTGTGTGTGATTAGATAGTGCATATTTGAGCAACTATTAATGAAAACAATGGAGGTTGAGGAGCAATATTGGATATTTTGGGTTTATTAGAACCAAGGGACAAAAGAGGAGTACATATATTTATATGTAAATCCAACCAAGGGTATCCTTTTCTTCTCTAATGGAGACAACCTAGAGGGTAGACAAGGTGTTGTTCCTAAGGTTAGCACCCTAGGGAAGAATGGTGTTTTTTTTTTTTTTCAGTTGGCCATATCATTGCTTATGAAAAAAAACTTGGACTACTAATGAAGGATGGACATTATAAGGGGAAATATTAGGTCTTTCATATGGATAGGATTAGTAGTCAATATTTTTTGGGGGGTTGTTGGCGGCAAGAACTCAAGTCAGGTAAAACCATAACCTCATTACTATGTTAGGTATTTTCACTTCCAGTGAATTTCGTGCAAGTATACATGGAGGAACATAGAAGTAAACACTTTATCCTTAAATAAATTTCTACTCAAAATTAGTAGAAAGAGAATAGATTGAAGGTCAGGATTCTAGAATCTAAATTAAAGGAAGAAGGTTTGTAGGGAGGTGAGGGTTTGAACTACACATAAAAGAAAGGTTGTAGCCTTATGGTTAATTTAGGGAGGAAGGAAATGGGATGTGTCAAATTGTTAAAATACAATACCAAAATAGTATTAGGTAAATATATTACAATGGATGGAGTAATTGAAATGTCAAGAAAAACCCTGACTAGCAATTTTATGGAAGATATATCTATGAGAATAATATCGCCCTTTGGATAGAGAGGGTTTGGAATACTATTTTAGGGTACTTTCTCATATGCCACACTTTGGTGAGGGGTTGGTTGACCTTCCATTTTAGATATTAAGAGTATGTAGTAATCATTTTAAAGTTGAGATGGTTTTCAGATTCTACATTGTTAGCCTTGAAAAAATGGTCCCCTTGCTTTGATATTAGATTGGAGAGGATTATAAAGCATATTGTATGGGTTAAACTATCAGGATTGTCTTTGGATCTCTAGTTAGTGGAATTTTATAATGTTATTGGAGCTAACCTTGAGAATTTATTAGAAATGTATGATAAATTTAAAAAGAATACTTCATTATTTGTGGCTCACATCTTCGTGGAGCTTGATTTGAAGTATGGTTTAGTGGAGGACATTGATATAAGGGTGGGGGGTCAAAAATATGTTCAAATGTTGTAGTATGTTGGAAATATTCACTTGGTCAAACACTTCCTTAAGAAGTTTCATATAATAGAATGGATAAGGATGAGTAGTGCAAACATAGGTCAAGAGGTATAAGATTAGGCATAACCCATAAAGGTTTTGAACATAGTTACCTACTTGATGAGAAATTTTCATAATTCTTCCTTTTTATAGGTTATATTTAGTCCTTTCGTTTACCCCGTTTCGACCCCCCTTTTTGGGTGGGTTAAAATTAGAACTTGTTTGAAATTGTGGACTTGAAAAATAGTACCATTACAATAAAAACCTCAAAATCAACCCCTAAATTGAAAAGTGATACTAACACCATCGCCTTTTTGTTTCAAAGTTAAAATTACAACTTGTTTGAAGCCATCATGATCCAGATTATTTTTGGCACAAAATGAGAGCGAAGATTTAATAAATAAATATACAAAGTTATTGCGAGATACACATAAATATTGAAATAAACACAAAGATATAGTAATACACAATTTTTATTAATGAGAGAATGCACATAAACTGTAAAATTACAGAGTGAATGACTTGTTAGAATGGTGGCAACATATCTTTGAAAAGAAATCTAATGGCTACACTCATTTGAAAGAAGATGATCATTACAATGAGGCTCCAAAGAAAATTTTGATAGAATGAAAATCCAAAATTCTAACCCTGGAAGATGAAAATCCAACAGGTTTGTGGACCTTGTTTTGGGTAGTTTGGTGTATCAACTTTCAAGGGGCGTAACTTTGGCATACGATCTTCGTTTGGGGAACATGATAGCTCGTTGGAAAGGTATTGACGAGGGTATTCATTTCAAAAACTCAATCATGCCTTTGGTGATATTTGAGGTTCCCAATCGTGAAAAAACGTCGTTTAGGCCCTAAAAATGGCTCTAGAAGTTTAGGACCTGAAAAAACTGCTAAAAATAGTAAATTGCCAAAGATTTTTTTTGAGCCAGTTGGAATAGGTGGGCAGACATCTATATCCACCTATATCAATCCTCTCTCCTTAGGAAGCAATGGTATCCATTTCTTTGAGTTCCCAGGGGAGAGGAGGAAGTGTTTTTTGAATCTGAACCTTGGTGAGCTACTTGCCTTGCTAGAGAAGTTGTGCTACTTGGATTGTGGAAGGTTGTTAAAACCTAATGTTGGAAGGGTTGGAAATTTTTAACCAGTCTAACTACATGAGATGATTGTGTGAAAAAGGAACCATTGTTCTTTTATGAAATATTTTTGACTTGCTTCTATTGGATAGAAGATGCTTGGACTAAGGCTGCAGTGGTTGCAATGTCCTTCTGTTAACCTTTAAAACAGATTGTGAAGAGGTTGAATGCTGTAGTATGAGATATTATCTTGTGACACTATTTAGGTTGGAAATTAGTTGGAATTACCTCTGATATATTATAGATATGACCCCCTAAAGTAACAATGACACTACAAGGTTGAGACTGACAAATAACATGGCACTTCCACATATATGTCTAGCCCAAAAGGATATCACAAACATCTAGTGTGGAAACATCACATAATACCTTATCCTTCAAGGGATTGATGTCATATGAGAAACGACACTATTGGCTGACACAAATGTCTCATCCCTGGCGAAGCCACCCAATGTTGTATGGCTGCGGGTGTGGTGTTTTCGAAAATCCCAACTGTTTGATGACCTCTGCTGAGATGAGGTTCTTCTGGATTCCACTATCAACAATAAAATGCAGTGGGGTCCCCTTCACCCACATTTGGGAATGAAAAAGGCGATCCCCATCTTCAAGATCTTCTCGTTCTTCTGGTTGAATTGTTGCAGTCGCAACGGTAGTAGTGGGGTCTGCGTCGATGATCTATCTTCTCCCATTATTTTCTGAATCAGATTATGAATCAAGGTTCAACTCCTTTTCTTTGATATTGGCCACCAATGATTGTTTTGAGTGACATTCATCAGTGTTGTGCAAGGGGATTTTGTAGAAATCGCACCACTTTCTAGTGTCCTTCTTCATCTTTTCATTACCCTTCTTTTCCTATGGCTTGGATTGGTTTTCTGGAGGTTGGTTGTTAGGGCCATCTTTACCATACTTTGGTTGTTGTAGATTTTTAGACCCGAACTCCCGTTTGTTCTGGTGCTTAATTTTTTTCTCAATTTTGATAGCATATCGATAGGTAGCTCCCAGTGATGAGATGTCCAAAAAATACATTTTGGTTTGGATGTACCTATGCAAATCCCCGTGGTACTTCAAAACCATATGTCGCTCAAAGTATTTGATACCCATAGCGATGCACAAGGTATGGAAAATATTTGTTAACTCTGACATTGTTTGGCCCCTCTCTTGCCACAGTGTGGTCCATCTCATGTATTGGTCATCATAATTACCAACAAGGTAATATTGTTCCTTGATCACATCCACACAAAAATCCCATGTGGGCTCAACCTCATATATTCTAGAATCCTCTGTGGAACTTTTCCCCCGGTAAGTTTCCCACTAATGTTTGACATGCCAGAGATCCTTAAGGAGTGTGAAGGTAATCGTTTCCCTGTCAGAAAAATTGTGAACATAGATATAACCTTCTAGCATATTTAACTATTTTTCTAGGGAATCTGCATCTATGTGACCCTCAAATACAAGAATATCAAAATTAACTTGTACCTTGAAAGGAGAGGTGCCTCCAAATTGGTCGTTTGATGAAGATGCACCTGTTGTTATCGGCAGGCATTGAAATATGTGGGAAAAATTCTCCATCATTTCGTCCCTCTATCGCATGAGAGCTTGCTCAAGAAACAGATTAATAGAATCTTCTGCTTTATTGTTTTTATTTTCTTCAGCCATGGAGGGTTTCTTGGGTGTCTGAGAGTGGTTGTCCTCAAGAGAGACAAACTCAAGACCCAACTTGATATATTAGGACCTCGTCAGGGACATGCACTAAAAAACCATCAAGAGAAACCTGTTCTGATACCACTAATCCATATTATTTTTGGCACGAAATGAAAGAAAATATATAATAAATAAATATACAGAGACACTATAATATACAAAGAAATATTGCAATAAATAGAGAGATACATTAATGCGCAATTTTTATTAATGAGAGAATGTACAAAAACTGTAAAATTACAGAGTGAATGACTCGCTAGAATGGTGGCATCTTATCTCTAAAAAAAGATGGCATGGCTATGCTCATTTGTAAGAAGATGATAGTTAAAATGAGGCTCCAAAGGCCTTTTTAACATAAATAAAATCCAGAAGCCTAACCTTGGAATATGAAAAGCCAACATGTTTGTGGATCACGTTTTGGGTAGTTTGGTGTATCAACTTCCCGAGGGCATAACTTTGGCATACGATTTCCATTTGGGGTGCACGATAGCTCTTTGGAAAGGTATTGATGTGGAGATTCATTTTATAGGTTCAATCATGCCTTTGGCAATAATTGAGGTTCCCTATCACGAAAAAATGTCGTTTAGGCCCTCGTAATGGACCTAGAAGTTTAGGACATGAAAAACTACTAAAAATAGTAAATTGCCAAAGAACTATTTTGAGGTAGTTGGAATAGGTGGGTGGCCATCGATATCCACCTATATCACATCACCTTGAAAAATAGTGTCGTTAACCAAAACCTTAAAATCAACCCTTGAATCATAAAGTGGTGTTACTAGTAGCACCCCCTTTTGTTTTGGGGGGGGACGGGGTAAAAATAACAACTTGTTGGAAATTGTGGCATCAAAAATTGGTATTGTCACGAACAAAACATTAAAATCAACCCTTGAAATGAAAAAAGACACTATCAATATCACCCTTGTTTTGTGGAATTAAAATTGGAACATTTTTTGAGAGATGACCTAATTAGGGGAAAAAAAATTGAAACTAGGGCACATACATGTTTTTTTTAAAATAAAATTGAAAAGCAAGACATGTTTAAAAAAAATAAAAAATAAGAAAGAAGAGAAAAAAAAAATAACAAGAACAAGAATAAAAACAAACAAATTAATACAAATTAAAAAGAATCTCTCCTCCCTTACCTTCCTTTAAAAAACAATTAAAAATTTATAAGAAAAAACAAATTAAAAAACAACAACCCTTATTTCATAAAATTCACACTAATTTCAATCCAAGTGATCACAAATTTATTATTAACATCAATTTCTAATACTTAAAATATTCGCTTCTGAGTTGTCAGTTTCGATATTAGGGTCTTAACCTCCCTAACTCCCTAAGTATATAGATAGGTTACTATGTATTTCTATGTATGGAGGCCATCACTAGTAAATAAGGCTCATGTAGTGGTGTGAAAACAATTATTGTAAGAAGGATTAATAGAAGGTTCTTCCTACTAGAAAGTTCCTTCTCTAGAATGTTCCTAGGAGGTAGAAAACATTGTATATAGACATATAAGCATTGCAAAATATGTCCTAGAAATCATTTGTAATTTGAGATTTTATCTATTGGAGGTTTCCCCCTCTAAGAGGAAAGTGAACATTGTGTCCATATCAATAAAGTTATAATATTATGGTTGATATTGTCTATTTTGTTTGCAAATTTGTTTCTTTCAGCAATAGATCTGAGTAATATTTGCAATTTTTTGTGAATATTTGTAATTGGCACATCACAAGTGGTATTAGAGCTCTTTCTTGAGCCCATTTTTAGACAATTTTTTCAATCTAGAGACATGTTTTGGCGTCTATAAATAATAAAATGATCTATCTTTCAGTGGGTAAACCTATGGTTAGGGAAGAATACATAGAGTGAATACAAGAGGTTTCACCTAGTTGGAAACCCTTATAACCCTTGTTGGTACCCCTTTGAGTAATACCACATCAAACAACACATGTATATGGAATTTCACTTCCATGCTCCCTCTGCTATATTAAAAGTCTTGTAAGTGTTATGAAACCACCTCTATATTAGTTTCTTGACTGCCTAACTGTTATAGTGGCACCGAGAAAAACACTAGGGAATATTACTCTCTTGTACTTGGGTAATCTGGAAGTATGACTAAGGGTACGATTGAAATTATTTAGTTAGATCCCTAAGATATTGGGTTGAGTACTAATGTTGGGCCCCACATGTATATCAAAGAGTTATAGCAGAGGGTACTCCCTTGTTCTAAGGACCCTTAAATCCCTAGTCCTTGTTATCAGTCCTAAAAACTTATAAAACAAGATGTTGTATTGAAAATCTAAGCATTTAGTCATTGGAAACCCTACTTTCTTCTAAACATTAATGGAAATTCCTACATTATAATCTCAATATTAAGAATTTGAGCATTTTTTCAGCACAATATTCTTCAGGTGGTCGACACCATTGTTTGGGACCTATATCAATAGAATCCTTGTGTCACAATTATTGTTGTGGTACCACGCTCCTGTAAGCCTTTTTTTGAGTGGACCTACTCACTCCATTTCTCACTATATATTTCAATAGACTTAGAAATCAACCTTTATCACATTGGTACCACCCATTAATAATCCTTCTTTTTATGGACTCACTCACTCGTTACCCCACACTTATCTCACTAGTCCCAACAAGAAACCATGATTAGATTGTTACTAGTATCCAATACATTTTTCTAGTGCACCCCATCTCGATGGCTATCCCAAACACCCATGAGTTTGACACACGCATTTCTCACTTATAAACATTTTGTAACGAATTTAAAAAAAAAAATAGATATGAACCAATCTGTTGTAGAGAAAAAACTTTTCTATAGTTTTTTCCAAGCTAAAATAACTAGGATCCCTCCCTAACTAGTTGTCCCAACTTATAACTCAATTCAATTAACAATCATTCCACATAGAGGGGTTTGAATCATCCAATTCCATGGGGCCTCATTCTAACCCATTTGTTTGATACCTCTGACTCCCTAAAGTGGATATGAATAAATTTGATAGATCTGAACCCTCGAGTCATGTCACTTAGATGGAACAATATTTTTCACTGCATGGAATCACTAATGACTTAATGAAAGTTCATGTGGATGTCTCACATTTAGATCCTGGGCACTAGAAATGGTGGTTATGGCATAATAATTCCCATAGAAGTTATATTTCTTAGACTCAACTTGTAGTATATTTCTATGAATGTTTTGAACCCAACACTCATTATTTGATTTTGAGTAACATGATTTCCACAACAAAGGCATGTTTGTTTCCTTCTTCCAAGAATGATTTTTTAGTGGTACGAAGGAAGAGCTCCATGCACAAGTCTTAATGGATCTCCCTACAACTTGGATAGAATCAAATCAATGGGCCAAGAAATCCCAATAAATTGTCAATTCCCAAATAAATAAACCATGATTTATTCCCCATCCTCCTGGCACCAATCCCTCTCATCCCTCCTCTCCTCTCAATATCCACAAGTTAACTATTCCTCAAATGGTAGAGCATCAACTTAAGGGTTTTTTTACAATTGTGACAAAAAATATTTCCCTTGGCACAATTCTAAGGAGAAGAAACTCTTTATGGACATTTCATAGGACATTTTAGAGGAAGACATTAATGATGTCCATCAATAATGCCCACCTCTATGAGCTAATGACATTCTCGCCATTTATCAACATGACGTGGAACCCCAAATCTCCCAACATGCTTTGAACCCTTAAATTTATTGAATACATCAAGCATCATAAATTTATCATCTTTATTGATAGTGGTAGCACCCATAACTTTATTCACCACTAGGTATCCTAGGAGACACATTTCTATATCCATGTGATGAAAAATTTTCAGATCATGATTTCTAATGGAGGTTCCATGAAATGTGGGGGTCATTGTGAAAATGTGCACCTTCAAATTGGTGATTATTCATTGAAATCCCACATGTTTTCTATTGGAATGGGTGGTTGTGAAATTTTTTTGGGTGTTAAATGGTTACAGACACTTGTTCCCATCACCATGGATTTTAAGGAGTTATACATGAGCTTCGAGTAAGAAGGGAATCACTATACTTTCCAAGGAATCACAATAGGCTCTCTAGAGATCATCAACTTACACCACATGAAAAAATTCCTTAAAAAGGGATATTTTGGCATTGTCACTTAGTTCCATTCCATTCAATCCTTTGAGATGCATTCTTATACCATCCATAATGACATGTGGTTATTCTTATTCAAACACCAATTAGTTCTTGAAACCCCACAATGCCTACCATCCTCACATGGTACACATTATCATTTTATTCCACTCATACCTGGTATCCTCTCACTTAATGTCTAACCTTATTTCCACTCTTTTTCTAAAAAAATGAAATTGAAAATATTGTTGAAGAATTTCCAGTTGTAGGTGTCATCAACCCTAGTACCAATCCATATTCATCCCCATTGGTCATGGTACTCAAGAAAAAAGGTACTTGGTGCATGTGTCTTGACTTTCATGCTCCCAACAAAATAATTTTCAAGGATAAGTTACCTATTCCAGTCATTGATGATCTTTTGGATGAAATCAAAGGTGCTCATTTTTTTACCAAACTTGATGTCCATTCTAGCTATCACCAAATTCGTGTCGATATTCCCAAAAAATATTTTCACACTCATGAAGGCCTTTATGAGTTTTTTTTCAAGCTCTTTGGAATTTGCAATGCACCATCCACCTTCCAGAGTCTCATGAACCACAACTTTCAACCTTTTATATGCCATTTTGTCCTTATATTTTTTGTTGACATTCTAATATACAATAAAACTTTGCAGGCCCATGTAACCCATGTGGATTAGGTCTTACAACTACTTTCTCAGCATCAAATATTTATCAAAAGGTCTAAATTTTCCTTTGGTGTGTCAAAAATATAATATTTGGGCCATATTGTTAGTAAGGATGGTGTACAAGTGGAGCCCAAGAAAATTTAAGAAATGAAGGATTGGTCTCATCTTAAGACTCTTAAAAGTTTATGTGGTTTCCTTGGTATAATAGGATTCTATAGAAAGTTCATCAAGAACTATAGGAAAGTTTTTGTTCCCCTCACTTCCTAAAGAAAAACGATTTCAATTGGAATGGAGTTGCAGATCAAGCCTTCTAGGATTTGAAGGAGAATATGGGTAAAATCCCATTACTTGTTTTTCCCAACTTCACTAAATCATTTTTTTTGGAATGCGATGCTTCATGAAAAAACATAGGCATATTTCTCATGTAGTAATGCAAACCATTGGCCTTTACAATAAAAAAAACTTAGTGAGAAGCACTTGGTCAAGTCCACCTATGAAAAATATATATTGGCTATATTGTATTCTTTGGATATTCGACATCCCTACTTTCTTGGGGAAATTTTCTAGATTAAAAAAAATGATTGTAGGCTCAAAAAAATTATGGACCAAAGGATTTTGTCACCAGAGCAATAGAAATGGGTTACAAAATGTTAGGATATGATTATGAGATTATTTATAAGAAGGAAAAGGATAATGTGGTATTTGATTCCCTTTCTTGAAAATATGAAGAGAAAGGGTCCCTCGTTTCACTCTCCTTCATTGTAGTATATTAGTTGAATGAAGTTTGCAATGAATGGTTCACAGATCCCAATATGTCCATCCCTATCCAAAAAATTCAATAGGATTCAAATGCATATACAGGATACACTTAGTATAATGATGAGATCTAGTATAAAGAATGTCTATATTTTATCAAATACTCCAACTTTAAATTGACTATGCTTTTTGAACTCCTTGCATCACCAATAGAATGTCATTTTGAATTTCATAAAACATATGAATAAATCAAACATTCATTCTTATGGGAAGGCATGAAGAAGGACATCCACGCTTTTGTGGATGAATGCAATATTTTCTAATTCCTTAAGGGAGAAATAGTGAGAACTCTAGGAAAACTACAACCTTTAACTATCATACATGTTGTATGAACAAACATTTCTATGGACTTCATTCCCAAATATGGAAATAAATCTATCATCATGATTGTGGTTGATTTAATTTCCAAATATGTTAATTTTTTTTCCCTCCAACACCCTTTTAAAGCTTCCATGGTAACTCAAGTATTCAGGAATAATATATTCAAACTACATGGTATGCCACAATCTATTGCCATAGAATGTGATCCCAATTTCACTAGCAACTTCTGGCAAGAATTGTTTAAGCTCCAGGAAACTCAATTGAATCTCAACACTACCTATCACCTAGAGGTTGATGGTTATACTGAAGCCATTACCAAGTATTTGGAATCCTATTTGAGATTCTTTAATTTTGAATGATAATCCCAATGGGTTCAATGGTTCACCCTAACAAAATGGTAGTACAATACAACTTATAATGGTCCCACTCACATAACCCCCTTTGAGTTTTTCTATGGACAAAATCTTCCTTCAATATGATCTTACTTACTGGGCATATCTAAGTTATAATAGGTCAACAAAACCCTTACCACTAAGGTCAATATTCTCCACACTCTCAAAGATAATCTAGTCATGGATTAGAATCATATGAAGAAATAGGTTGATCAACATCACTCTAAATTCCATTTTGAAGAAGGGGATCATGTGTTTCTTCATTTGCAACCATACAATAAGACCTCCCTTAATTACTACCACTGCCAGAAGCTTGTTCTAAAATTGTATGGACCCTACAATATTCTCAAGAGTATTGGGATGGTGGATTACGAATTAGAACTTCTAAGCAGCTCTAAAATCCATCTCGTCTTTCATGTCTCTTACTAATAGAAATTCGTTGGATCTAATTTCCATGTTCAAACTAATTATCTTGAATTGGATGAAAAAGGCTTGATTTGGTTGTAGCTTGAGGCCATCCTTGAAAAATGAGAGTGTCATCTCCATAAGGGAACTATTAAGGAAGTCCCAATCTAATGGAAGTCAAAACTAGAGGATGCTACATGAGAACCAACAACTATTCTGCAACACTTCCCTCATCTCCACCCTTGAGGACAATGCTTATTTTTAAGGAGGTGGGCATGTGAGGGTCCTAACCTCCCTAAACCCCTAATTATGTAGATAGGTTACTATGTATTGATATGTATGGAGGACATCACTAGTAAATAAGTCCCATGTAGTACTGTGAAAAAAATTATTGTAAGAATTCTTACTAGAAGGTTCCACCTGTAGTGGCCCCACTACTAAAACCAACAATTTAAAATTTTATGATACCAATTAAATCAAATGTATGCATGATAAAAATTCCCATGAAGTTGACAAAAAATTTAAAACATTAATGCAACTAAATTAACATTCACATGACATCATATAAATCCTTAAAACTTAGAGTTTATGCACAACAATTAAATCCCATAAATAAGAACACAAAAATAGAGATAAAAACACTTATCTTTTATCAACAAATGTGAAAATAGATGAAGATGATGGACATCCCACCCAACTATAAATTTTATTCTCCAAATATCAACAAAAAATCACCCACGAGATGGGTCTATGAATCTGCAATAAAGGGTGTCTCTCTATTGTCCACTCATAACCCAACAAAACCCACAACAAGCCAATTTTTCCTATAGTTATCCCAATCCACCAAATCTCTTTCCCTTAACCTACAAAACCTAAGTAATGGGATCCCCCTTCAATGCACACAGTCCCTCAAGCCTTCTCACTTTCCTCCAGGGCTCTATCATAGTTTGGGTAGGAATCTCTCTTGTCGGGGACTTCGGGGATGTCTATTGCAAAAAACAAATCTCACAACAACAAGCTCACTTGTTGCTAGGGTAATCCCCTACACAGATCTCACTCTATGGACCTAAAAACCTAATTCTTTATGAATTTACAACTCCAACAATTTTCCGCACATGCCCACTATGGATTCCTTCAAGCTCTAGTACTCCGTTGTCCTTTGCTATCCTAAGAACTGCATGTAAAAATTTTCTATACTACCCATTAAAATTTTCCTTTTTCCCATGCATGTTGACTCTCACATTCTCCATTATTGATTGTACTCAACCTCCATGCTCTCATAACTATGGGATGAGATTTTTCTCACCAACCCTCTTGCACATGTGTAATGATTGGGGATTTTGTACACTTAAAAAAGGAAAATAACAGGTTTATACACAACAATAATTTTAGAAAGTGGGTTGGGATTAATACACATTTATACCTTCCCCTCTCTTGTGGAAACTAAGCCCCCATTACTCCTTCCATGTCCATATTGTAGCCTAAATCACATTTTCTTTTATTATTATGATATATAATGTTTACATATTAAATCACTTGTCCCATGGCCATATATCGTATTTACATTATAAATTTCTAAACCAGGGATTAAAAATGGGGATGTTATATGACCAACTAGAAAGTTCCTTCTCTATAATGTTCACAGGAGGTAGAAATCACAATATATAGATCCAGAAGCATTGTAAAAGATGTGCTTCAAATCATTT